>CABHPR010141072.1:0-47104 GCA_902168415.1 Peromyscus melanophrys | reverse complement strand
GACAGTTTTATTTATATTCAGGAGGGATTTGATAAACACATAAACTTGGGGGGGGAGAGGGAGAGGGAGAGGGAGAGAGAGAGAGAGAGAGGAGAGAGAAACAATTCAGGGCGATTTGCTTGCCTCATGCTCACTCGGGGAGGCCTCTGCCCACTGGGGACACAGTGACAGTGGTTATCAATGATCAATGCATGGATTTGTTTCCCTCTTTCTTGTGTGTGAACATGATTGGTTGAAACCACATGTTAAAGGCATGTGAATAGGACTCAGTGAGTAACTATTATTCCTGGGTCATGGACGTCCTCAACAGAATGTAAACTGGGTAGAAGTGTGCAGATATTTTGTGATCAAATGCAGGGACTTTTTGTCAAAAAAAAAAAATCTTTGACTTTGGGAGAAATAATCCATGCCCTTCCCTTCAGCAAGAGAGAAAAACAGTGGGAGTTTCAAGCTAGGCGATGGCCTCCAACCCACCACCCTTTCTCACCTTTCACCAAATCAACGGGCACAGAAGAGACAGAGATGAGTCAGAATATCGATGGTGACCTGGAAACCTTGAAGGGATAGACACAGGACACTGAACTACAGGACAAAGCCTATTGTTGCTGAGTGTAAGAAAACAACAAGCTGCTCGTGAGGAGGGTGTAGAGACACAGCCAGCGTAGAGGGCAAAAGATTCCAGGCTCTTCGTGGACAATAAGAATATGCATTGTTCCAAAAGATGTAACTCTCTAAGCTTCTTCCATCCAGGATGAACCTCTTTTTTTGTACAGTTTACCCACCTAACATGATTTACAATATAATTTCAAAAGAATGTTACAGGGGTGAGGGTGTAACTCAGTGGTAAAGCACTTGCCTAAGATGTTCAAGACCCTGAGTTCAAGCCCCAGAAAAACTGCATAAACAGATAGGTAGATAGGTAGGTAGGTAGGTAGGTAGGTGGGTAGGTAGGTGGGTAGGTAGATAGATAGATAGATAGATAGATAGATAGATAGATAGATAGATAGATAGATAGACAGAGACAGAGTGAGTCTTTTACACGAAAAGGGCTCAATGAACTTCTAAGACTGGAAGAAAATTTATGAGAGATAAATGGGCTCATTGCTTGAAGGAGATTAAAAGTAGTTATAAATAACATTCCAAACAAACACAATTTCTGCCTAGGGAACAGTGACTGATGGGTTTTGCCATCCTCGAACCAAGGAGCCCTAGAGAGAAGTGACCCTGGAAAGGGTGCTGTGTTAAAGAAGGAACCTGGAGATGTATTTTCTTGGGACTCTCCCGGCTGCTCAATTAACTGTCAGTGGGATGGAGAGCCTGCACAGAATGAAGAATGCCCTATTAACTGTAACCGTGGGATTCACAAGGCTGGGGAAAAGCTGGGAAGAGAGAAGTGGGGATCACAGAAAACAGTGTGTAGTAAGTCCAAGGGCACCAACCGCTTATGGGAGTGTCTGACCCTTCCAGTCTTCTGCTCTGCACCCCTCCTGTTGTCCCCTCCCCATGCTGATGCTGCTGACTGTTTGGGAAACAGCTCTTAGCTCACAAGAATAGGGATGCTGGGCTTATTAGAGATCTTGGCTTTCCCCAAGAAGAGGCGAGTGCACGATGCAGGAAGCATTTATTGTCGTTTTGTTTGTTTGTTTTTATATATGTGTCCGTGTGCACAAGTGCATGCAAGTACACATGTGGAACAACTTTGAGGAGCCGCTTCTCTCCATCCATTCCACCACTTAGATCTTAGAAATCAAACTAAGATCCGCAACCATGGTGTCAAGGACGTTTTCCTGCTGAGCCGTCTTTGAAATGCTGTCTTACTTTGTTGATCAGGCTCCTGAGTAACCACTGATTGCTCAGCCTCCCAATGACTAAGGCTATAGGCCAGACTGAAGAAGATGAAGGATTCTGTCCTGGTGAGGTATTAGATATGATGATTTTTCTTCTTTTTTTTTTAATGTAGTGTGTAAGTTTGATGGATAAGGTAACCAAATACATTGAAACACTTAAATGTTTCCTAATTTAATAAGCTCACCTAGGGAATAATAATTACATGGAAAGCAGCTTTGTATTACTGTGTATGTTTGAGAAATAAGCAAAGTTAAGTGGAACCTAAAAAAGCATGTATAGAAAAGTCAGTTTGCATTGTTACTGTTTTAAAATGCTTTTATAAATATTTTTATTAATTCTTTTGAAAATTTTATACATGTTTTTTCATATTTACCCCCCAAGTCCTCCCTTTGACTCCCAGATCCACCTCTACTTCCCTAGCCCTCAACTTCGGGTTCTGTTTCTTTTCCCCCTTCCTTTCCTTTTATATTACAAAAGGAAAATACATCTATAGCAACAAGTCAGACTAGAGCATGTAGCAGTTCTTCCCCAGGTAAAAATGTTCCTGCTTGGGGTGTAAGTGTTTCTATAGCTTCCCTGTGCTTCTGCCTCCACGTGTTGTTATAACTGCGGTGGAGGAATACGATTCTCATAGTGTCTACACCACTTAGCTACAGGGATATCCCTCTGAGTCAATTCATCTTCTTTGAAATGGCAATCATTCTAGAGTCTAGGTAGACTGTAACTTATTCAGTCCCTCCTCCAGAGGAGTCTAGATTTTGGTAGAATGTAATCATAACTAACAATGGAAACTAATATTCTCCAACATGTCTTGTCAGGTGCTGAGTGGCGGTTTCCATTGAAGAAGGACTTTCTAAGTTAGAAGTTACAGTCTTTTTCTTTTAGTATCTACTTCTGACTTTTTTGTTACAGCTCTTACTCCCCTGGCCAGTGGCAGTGGGTGTAACTCAGTGGTTCTCAACCTGTGGGTTGACAACATTTGGAGGTTGAACCACCCTTTCACAGGGGTAACCTAAGACCATCAGAAAACACGGGTATTTACATTATGATTCATAACAGCAGCAAAATGACAGTTATGAAGTGGCAACAAAGATAATTTTATGGTTTGGGGGTCACCACAACATGAGGGACTCTATTAAAGGGTCACAGCATTTGCGAGGTTGAGAACCACTGCTTTAACCTCTGTGTGAGAAGGTGTGACATCAGTCATTTTAGCCTTTACCTATTCAATTTCCAGGCAGCACAGGGGTCACTCCAGGCCCAGTGTCTGAATGCTTGAAGTTAAGAAAAGGAAGCAACTATTTTGTGTCTCAGCTACCCTCATCATCCAACTGTGGTGAACTCAGAACAGGGACTGCCATATAACAGATTCGCTATGAATAAAGATTTAAGAAGGAACCTGACTAATCTTTTACAAGATGGACGGTTTTTAGAGACTCTTAGCTTGCTGGCTGCTGGTGAGGTTGGCAAATCTATAAACGTCTGGAGCTCTCTTCCTCTGAATTTTCTGTCTGTATCTTTGATTTGTATTTTTATTGAGTTACTTGTTTTATTGCCAATTCTTAGGAACTCATTATATATAACAGATAAAAGCTTTTTCCTGTTTTTATTTGTTCTTTGATACTTTCATATGTGTAAATGTATATGAGGTATGTTGATCCTGCTAAGCCACTATTTCCCCTCAACTCCTCCCAGGCCCTTCCCCCACTCTATGTCCTTCATCATTTTTATATTCCATAAATGCACTCCTCGTGCATTCATAAAAATAATCAGGAAAAGTTTCTTTCAACAGAAAAAAAAAAACCTCTGTTAAGTGATAAGTATATGAAAATTCTTCCCTTTAGCCCCAAATTCATTAGTTCCCAGCTGTGGGTCTACATTGGTTACCTGGTTTGGGGGTTTGGTTTTCAAAATATCAGTTCTTGAGTTCCATTTCCCAGGCATAGTGACTTAACTTTTTGGTGGCAAGGCCCAGACATCAGTTTTAAACAAGAGAGCTTGCTGATTTGAGTATGCAGCCAGAACCAGGAATCAGATCATTCAACCTTGAAAGGTAACATTGAAAGTTAACTCGTTCCTGTGGGACAGGCACCAGTGATCACTGGCACCACCTGCAGGTGGGAGGCAGAACTGACACACCTCAGCTCTAAAGGGCTCTACAAGCTCAGATCTATGAAAGGTCCTGTTTTCAGGGTATTGGCAAGGTATCTTGGTGCACATGTATGCTTTCTTTGTGTAAACGACTTCCCAGGGAGCTTCACTGGCAAGATTTGTCAAGTTAGTGTTGAATTTGTATTTATATCATTGATTCTGTATATTCTAAAGTCATAAATAACAGACTTTAATATACTGCTACAGGTCTATTATCTTTAGCCACCAAATATTCATTGAATATTTATCCTAATAACAAACATCACTGAATGTTATCAATGCTCTCACCAATAGCCTATGGGAGGCAAAGGCAGTTTCTGTGACTAATCCTCACCAAACTCATCCAAAACGAAGCCACTGCCTCTCCCTCCCCAGCCCTTCCCCAGCTATGTGTGAATTGGAATTGCCTTGCTCTGTAACATTTCAGGATGTTTCCTCCTTCATGTGAAATTACACAATGTGTAACATTGAGGGAAATAACAGAGAAGGCTGTGATCAGGGAAACACGCCTTGAAAGGCAGTGATGCTGGCAGAAAATGGAAATGTCTGGGGGAAAATAGCACAGAGCTGGCAGCAACTCGGGTTTCTGCACGAAGTGGTAATTAGATGGCGAGTTTCTCTTCTGAGGGAAAGGTGTTTCTTCTCTCTCCTCTGTACACAGGCTAGAAGTCAGACACTGAGAATGTGAAATTGTTATTCTGTCATGAAAATCATCTTCGGTACATTGAGTTTTATTCATATAGATGTATATATATGTATATATTTTTATATATACATATATATATTTCACCAGGCAATTGGTGGGGGTGTATGATTCATACTCTGCCAATAGGGGTTAAATCTCTAAGAAATAAAGATAAAGAAAGATGGATGGATGCATAGATAGATAGATGATAGATAGATAGATAGATAGATAGATAGATAGATAGATAGATAGATATGGGTAGATGATAGGTAATATGTGTAGATACATAGGTATATATAAGTAAGTGTTAGGTATGTGCACATATATACGTGTGTGTTATATATGCTTATGTATGGAAATTGATGCCAGGACTTTGCACATACAGAGCATGTGGACCCCCACTGATTTCTGTCCCCAGCCCTTAGCTGAACCTTCCACAGCCTGTTGTAAGCTGATAAAGGTTTTCCTCTGTCTGCTCAGCTTACACTGTTTCTCAGAGGGGCTTCCTTAAGTGCTCAGCTTCTCTGTTTCAGAACCATTGGCATTTTAGTCTGGGTAATGCTTTATAATGGTCTTGTGTACACTGTGTAGCATTTAGCAATATCCCCAGCTTCTGCTCGCTAATGCCAGGAATATCCAGAGCCATCTCCAGACCTCATCTATTGGCCAAATTGTCCCCGTAAAGAGCAGCTGACTTAGGAACTGGGGTGCTCTGGAGAGAGTAAGTTTTCACTTCTTTCCAAACAGCTTACCTGATCCCCCTAATCTAAATTGGGAACCTTTTCTTTTTCTCCTTCTCTCATGAAAAGTCAGTGTGGAATGAGTGACAGTCTGTAACAATACACTTGCCTGAGACATGAATGTCTTTTTTTTCCTATTGCACTTTCAGTTCCACAGTATAATCTATTTTGTTCACTCTGTACACATATTGCCTTGTGCAGTGATTGGCACTTAATAAGTATTTGTCAAATGAAAGGGTATAATTCTGTTATTTAATATCCTGAAGCACAAAGCCTGACTTGGTCCAAAGGGGTTTTGTTCTGGGGGCTTATTTCAATCTCTATGACAAAGCCTGTAAAGGAAGAAATTAGGGCCATATTGAGGCTGTTGAAGGGTGTGAGCAGGGAAATCTAAAGATTATATTATTTGGATAGGATCCCTTGGGGGTTTTGGCGGGGTGTTGTTGATTGGCAGTTTCATTCTGGAAACAACAGCTCTGATATGCCATCATAAGCTGAGCCAACCTGTCCCTCCTGCTTCCCCACCCCACCCACCAGTGCACAGAGGAAACAAGGTTTGTGACCAGAGCGAGGCTTGATGCTCTGTCAGTTCTCTGAGGACCAAGAGAGACATGTCACCCAAAATAAACCTCATCAGAGACAGCATACGAGGCCTTGTAATGCTCCTTTTCATGTTTAAAAATGGAATTAAGATGCATAATTTTTTAAATGAAAAATGACTGACTGGCATTCTTCCCACCAAAAATGGGGAGTAATTAAATTTGTTAGTGGCTTATTTTATTTGACAGTCTTTGTACATACTCGATCTGGTTTGTTACACTGAATTACCCTTTAATAGTGGGTGCATCACACTAGACTCTACCCCCCAGGTGGGTTGGATAATTGGACAAGCGTCCATATTGTTCAAGGTTTCATTACAATGAGAACAGAGGCTCCTCGGCAGTGTGAGTGGGCTGCTCCTCCCAGTCTCCCGAGCTTCCTCACCCTGACCGTGGCATCTTCTCCAGGCCTCCTCCGCTCATCGCATCCTTTCCAGTTTCACTATTCTCTGATGCTTTGCGCGTGCCTCAGCCTTGGTGCATTTGCACCTATGGGTCCCCCTGCCTCGTGTCCTTCTAGCATCTGCTCACATGGCACCCTTCAGAGAAGCCTTCCTGGAAAGGCCATGTCATAGAGTATAAGAGACAAACAGAGACAGAGAGAGACTCCACAGAAGCAAGATTGACTGTGTATGCCCCGAGACATGCGTGGTACAGAGAAGAAATCTAATTGTGTTTGTTGGGAGAATAATTAAGTTACTGGTCCAACTCTCAGGAGCATAGACACTCCCCCATAATCTGACTTTTAGTCCATCCTCTGTCAGGATCCTCTCCTTCCTAAGAGCCCTCCACCTCCCTAAGAGATGCAAGGCCCCTTGGGTGATACCTCCTGGGCAGTTCCCATTGAACTCCAGTATAGCTCAGCACCCCTTCCTTGAGTATCTATGCAGCCTGGTACAGAACCAGGAGAATAGAGAGCCAGGCTGACTCCTGAGCCAAGGAGTGCTGGTATATTTGTTCTGCCTGGGGCTAGCTGTGTGACTTTAGATTAATTACTCAACCGTTCTGTGCCTCACCTTTCTTGTCTGTCCCTTAGGGAGTCATGAAGATAAGATAATTCACTGGTGACTGGATTAAGTGTTTAAAACATTTCAGGCAGTAGAAAAAGGGGTGCCACTTAGTGTGGGTCTGTTCATAAAAAGTCTGTCTGAGAGGATGCCACTGGAAAGCGGAATTGAATAGAGTGATTCTCTGTAAGCCTATGGCAGGTCAGACTCAGGCTGCCGTTTGTCCCAGGGAAATAAATCAGTGGATATAATAAAAGGATGCCAGATGCCCGGGGAAAAAATGGGATTGTGTTGATCCCTCTCAGTATCACATACACTAGTGTGTGAGAATACTCACATGCACAACCAACCTCAGGAAGACACTGAACCTGAGCAGAGGAGTTGGAGGGATGCATGCTGCCCTAGAAAGGACACTGCTGTGTCCCAGCTTGGGTCATTCTAGGTGCTGTCTCAGCTGCTGCCAGGAAGCCTCGGATAAAAGCATCAGCTGAGTTAAGTGGTGCCAGGCCTGGCTGGGCGTTTGCTCATGATTCCAGCATTCAGAGGCTAAGGTAGGCGAGTCACAGGTTCAAGGCCAGCCTGGACTACATATCAAGATCTTGTTCTCCCAAAATCAAAAGCTAAGCCTGCTCTCTCTGTAACACTGAGCTGCATCCTCCCCTATAGGGTGGCAAATGGAGCCCCTTCCAAGGCTGGCTCCGGAGAGGCTGAATGAGATCATGGCTGGGGTGGAGTTGATACCTGGGGTTCTAAACACCATGGCTGGCTCACAGCACAGAAAGACTGCCAGGACAGCACTCTCCACAGAAAGCCCCAACATTGCCTGTCACTCCTGAAATCATGCCCTGCTCTTCTCTCTGCATGGCCCCAGAAGGAACAATTAGATAATGCAAGAATCACGGTCTCTACATGGCTGCCTAGTCCACCCATCTGGTCCTTCCTGAGCTGCCGAGGGCCCTCCTTATGAGGACATCAAGGGCAGAGGACAAGCCTTTACCTGAATACAAGAATGATACAGGGAATCCCTCCACACATAGCCATGCACATATGCATATACCCATGCATGCACACACAGATACACACATACACACACACACACACACACACACACACACACACACACACACACACACACACACACATATACAGCCCTTATCTGTGCAAAGCATCAGAGGGCTCCATCCCCAGACACCTGCTCTGAGCTCTTCCCCATTATACAACCCATCATGGATTGTGTCAGCGTGCATTAGCAACCAGGCTCATCACATTAGGCAGCAGCCCTTGGCTGGCAGCTACCACTTTGAAATGCCTCTTTATCCTGTTGTCACGCTCCCTTCGACATCGAACACAGCCACAGGAGCAATATGAAGACCCAGTGCAGACGTGAAGGACCAGGTTAGAGGTCAGAGATTTCAAGGAAACCTGACAGATCCCAGTGACCTGGGCCCTGGTGCCTGCTTGGCACTCAGGCATCTCTGGGGAGCACTGAAAGGCTCCAAGTGTGAGCATCGTTATGCCCAACTGTAAAAGTGTGGCATGTGTTTCCAAAAACACACAAAATAGATGCCCTGTCCATTTACTATGAAAATCGGTGACACCTATGGAGGCTTCATATCCACAGCATGGATGTGACATCAGTAATGTCTCTCTTCTACAAACTCTCCTGGCTATTTATACCAGTCACTTATAAAGCAATGGTCAGTTCCCACCCTGTACAATGGTTCCTGCCTGATGGAGATGAGGAAAGAACTCTCACTTTGCGGTCAGGTAGGTCCTGAGATCAAATCCTGTCTGTGCCTTCTCATATCCCGGCCGCCCTAGGACAGTAACTTGGCCCTTGTCTCCTGTTTGTAATCCTTACTTTGTGCCGTGCCTGTTTTACGGTTGTTGAAAGAATTATCTGGGATTCTATGGGAAGAGTGCCTGGCCAGGCACTGATGCTTCAGTAACTGTTTTAGGACCAAGTTCATGGAGGAGCTCAGTTTCATCCACTGTGAAACCTCAACTCACACAAGCCCTTAGCTGGTGTTCACTCCTGCAGACTTACCTATATAAGTTGGACCTCAGCTGCCTAACTCATCTCTACTATACCTCCAGAAAGGTCTGATCAAAACTTGACCTGGATCATGTCTGGCTCATTACAAACACATCCATTCTTCCCACCTTCTTGAGGTAGACAGAGCCCCTTCTTAACAGCTCACCCCCAATCTACCCTATCACATTTGCTCTCACAATGGGCTCTATCACCACCCCCACTTCAACCCCATTTCTCTGGCTAGAGCCTACTTTCTGCCAGCCTGGTGACCTTTACTCATTTTTCATGTCCCCACACACTCACCCATCCTCAGGAAGCCTCTCAAGACCCCGATATATACTATGCCTCCACCCTGGGGCACTGGCTCCATTGTTGTGTGAGATAATTCACTCCCCACCCCCAGCTACGGCAGTCATATGATGGTGAGGCCGGGGTCCTGTGCTTACCAGGTGAGCCCTTGGGACTTTGTACAATGCTCAGTTGGTGTTGCTGAAAGAGTGAGTGGTCTGGATAGTGATTGCCTCAATAAATCCCCATGAGCATCTTCCAAAGGAAGAGGACAGAGCAGGTTTAGCCAATGACCAGAGCATGGGGCACATCCCAGGCCATCAGTTAGTGGTAACTTACACTCAGATCACAGGCCTCCTGCTCCCTGACATGTGTTGCAAAACCATCATCTATGCCTGGCATATGAGACCCAAGAGATCAACCCCTCCCTCTCTCCTGGCACCCAGCATCTTATCAGTCTAGATCTCCCTCTATGTTTTCTCAGAGCTGTTTATATGCGCGCACGCGCACGCACACACACACACACACACACACACACACACACACACACACACACACACACACGAGCCTGTGAACAACTCTAAGGTGGAGCTGGGAGAACTCTGCCTTCTAGAAGGTGCTGTCAGGTGACTGCCCTTCAGGGAGCCAACCTGCTTTGGGCCACCCCTTCTTGCCACCTGGGGTGATGTTGATTCAGAAGCTAGTCTTAATCTACCACCTGCTGTCACATCAGCCAGGGCTCCTCCAAGAGTCTTTGTAAGCGGGGGAAAGATTCCTGTGGCTCTTTGTCTCCCTGTTTCTATTAAAGAGCTGTCCCTGTGCTTTGCTTATTTGGGTTGTTTAGAAGAGTGTGTGTCTTTGTTCACATTTTCCAGAGAGAATTCTCTCTCAGCGGCCTAACTCCCCAGCCCACCTTGAAGAAAACGCTGACTGACTTTCTCTACTCAGTCATTCAGTAAACACTTCCTGGACACCTTCTATATTTCAGAAGAGTGACCGCATAATTTACCGTCCAAACGGGGGCCAGTTTGAATGGGACACTACGTAATTGGCACTCAAGGACAATAGGTGTAAACAAAGATGTGCCCAGGACAACCAGGCTGCAACAAGCCCTCATGTACCAATGGCTCATTTGGGGTCACTAGAGTCTTGAGGGGTGGAATGCGTTCCTAAAAGTGCCCATAAAGGTTAAGAGTAAAGCTAGGAGGGAACCCAGGCCACTGGGGCATGACGTGAGGGCACAGAAAGATGGATTGAGGTTGAAGCTAAATGACACATCCCTAAGATTTTCCCACAATCTCCTTCCTGAGTAAATTTCTCGTTTAACAAAAAAAAAAGTACATATTAGCAACACTAAATGAACCCAGTAGGTCGGTGCATGTGTGTAAATGTGTGCATATATGTCTTTTGTGTGTTTTTGTGTATGAAGCAATAATAACCAAAGAAGAGGTCGTGAATGTGAGAGGAAGTGAAAAGAGAAGGGTGGTGGAAATGACGTAAACGTAGCCCGCGTGTATAATATTTTTCAAAACATGAAAAAGTTTAAATTAAAAACTGTGAAGCAAACAGACGGGGAGTGAGAGTTTGGAAGACTGTGTTCCCTCAATGGAACCCAAGTCCCCTGAAGGACTGGAGAAATGTTTCAAGTTGATAAAGATTGAATGTCACCATCACCCTCTCCCCCCGCCCCCCACCGCCGCCGCCCCCCCAGTGCCAGGTGTTAACAGCTGAAAGGCCCAGAATGTGGTGAGCATGGCAGCTGGTTTCCATAACACTCGACTTCAGGGTGGGACTTACCCTGTGGCGGTAAGGACACAGCACAACCCATTTCCTGCCAATGAACACTTCCGTCCTGAGCACTGTGCCTCTCTCATCCTAGGTGCCCGTCCTGAGACCCATGGACCTGATGGTGGAGGCCACCCCACGAAGAGTGTTTGCCAATGCGCACACGTACCACATCAACTCCATATCTGTCAACAGCGACTACGAGACCTACATGTCTGCTGATGACCTGAGGATTAATCTGTGGAACTTTGAGATAACCAATCAGAGTTTTAGTATCCTTTCCTTGCGAGCCAATATAGCCCACTGGTCTGACTCAAGGGTATCCAGGTAGGAGGGGTTTGGGGAGGAAGAGGCAAAAGGGAAGGAACTGTCAAAAAGAAAATGCCTGGCGTCAAGGAAGGAAAACCTCACATTGTGGATGGGGCAGCAGGGCGAGCTCTGAAATGTAACCTAAAACCATTTGCTCATGCGGTGAATAGTGACCCTAACGCAGCTTGACATAATGATCCTAATGTGGCTGAGGATGTCGGTACTTGTCTACAAGACCCCAGGTTCGATCCCCGGCACCTCAAACAAAAACGAGGAGCACTCTTATCTTCCACTTAACTAGAATGGGGAAAAGACAAGAAGATTCCTGAGTGTCTATAAGGCCAGTTCTTGACCTCATTCTACTTATCTTGCATGTAGTGATAAAGGCTGATCTTTGCAGCTGTTCTCAACCTGTAGGTCACGACCCCCAAAGACCATTAGAAAAACATGGATATTTACATTATCATTCATTACAGTAGCAAAATTACATTTATGAAGTAGCAATGAAAATAATTTTATGGTTGGGGTTCACCACAACATGAGGAACTGTATTAAAGGGTCACAGCATTAGGAAGATTGAGTCCATTGGTCTAGAGTATGCCTATCCAGTCTATCCTAAACCCTGACTCTTATCGCTAATTCGAAACTCAGTTCATGGTCTCAGCCCTCAGAGAGTTGGGTACTGGCTCCTACTCAACCATAATTCTGCCCTCCCAGCCCCACTCATCCATGAGCCATCTGTACTTCCTCTAAAATGAACCTCAGACAGCTGAGATGCCTCTATCCCCATTCCTACCAACACTCACTGACATGGGCTACCATTGTCTCCATCCCCTGTGGCTGCCTGATTCTTCTCCTTCATCACGCATACCCTGTCAGTTACCCTGTGACCTACATGACATCCTGGCTGTGCACCTAACACTACAGTAACTTTCTAGTGAGCTGAAAAGTCTAGGTTGTTTCCCAGGGTCTAGAAGGTTCCCCACCATCTGGGCTCTGACTCCCTCTGACACCTGCCATGTCTCTCTTGCCTCATCCACTCTGCTTCAGCCATCCTACCATGTTTCTATTCCCAGCTAAGCTTTGTTCTTCCTCTCTTTGCACCTGCTGTGCCCTCTGTCAAGAAATGTGTCCCCGGGGTTCTTGATTCCAGCCTCAGTCGAGTCTACCCTCACTAGAGACTCTCCCCCTAGTTTCCAAGTGGCTGCCTGCAGCTGTCTTCTTCTTGCTGTCTTCACCATCCTTACTGGGATTTGAAATGTTTTAGTGTGCGCGTTTTTAGTTTGCCCCCATGAGAATGTAAATTTTATGAGAGCAGGAGCCCTGAATGGCCCATTGCTGTATTCCAATGGATTCAGCATTCTGTACCTGAAAGCTGCTGCGCACAGCAAGTATGATGTCGTAGTCGGTGGTCAGAGTGCAGCCATGGGAGACTCCCCACGATGGAACCTAACTTGGAAATTTAACTTGAAAGGTGTTAAAGCAAAGCTGAGGAAATGGGTTAGTCAGTAAAGGGCTTGCTCAGTAATCATGAGAACCTGAGTTTCATCCCCAGAACTCAGGAAACATAATCCAGATATGATGCCACCCACTCGGAATACCCGCACTAGGGAGGTAGAGGTAGACTCACTCTCCAGCCATCCTAGCCTATTGGTAAGTTAGAGGCTAGTGGGAGATCTTGTCTTTTTGAGGGATGGGGTTATCTCAAGAGCAGCAGCCACACACAGGCATGAAACTCACATACGTACATGGAAAGGATATTTGTGGAATGGGTACACAGCTCATTAGTCCCTACCACAGAGACATCCGATAGTCCCTGCAGGTTCTTAGGGAAGGTGTCTTTAACCAGGTTCTGGCACTGAGATACATCTGGAGACACTGAGAACTGGCTTTTGGGACTGTGACTGGACATCTACCATTGATCCCAGAACAGACGTGACACACTATATGAGCCTGGGAATAGCTGCCTTTGACTGCAGATTTTTCCTGGCAAAGCAGCTGCTCATAGAACGAATGTAGATGGTGATCGCCTTTCCCTCCTCACATCTATTCCAAGAGTCTGAAATCTACCTGGGTTCAGCCAGCTGTCACTCTGAGCTTATGCTTCCCCAGCCTAGGTGGCAAGTTTTCTGAATTTTGCCTCCAGGCCTTCAAGAGGGAAAGGAACTTTCTCAGGCATTTGGGGAGACAGATGCCTTGGGGAGAATGCAAAGGGGACATATTAATAGTGCCGTTTAGGTTATCTTCTGCAGATGTGTGACAGCCTGCCAGATGCTGGCATACAAATGAGACCTTAGCGCTCACCCTTAACGCTGCCATATGTAAAATAATCACTGTCATCATGTGGGTGATGATAACTGATATCTATATAGTGCCTTTCAGCCAGACTGCCCCGGGCAGGAAGGTGTGCAAACGAGAGCCTTTTGCCTCTCAGCACTGAAGTGTAGCTACCTCTGGAGGAGGCAGCGGCCCTTTCCCACAACATCCTCATAAAATTATCAAGAACAGCCCTTGTCTCAAATACCTCCTGTTTAGCATCTTCTTCTGTTATGCCTTTCATCTACCAAAGAGACAGGAGCATGACTTGGGACGCCTACAAAGCCTGGTGTGGGAACCACTGGGGTGGCAGACAAGATGCTTCAAAGAAACACATTGACTGTTTTCATAATTGTGTGTTAGTGATACTCAGAGGTAGAAAACACGCATCCTGTGAGTTCACAGATGCTAAAAATTCCTCTTAAATTACAAAGTATACATCAAGAATTAACTTAGTAAGTAGAAAGGAAGTCTGGTTGGGGAAATGCAGGCACAACACTGATGTCATAGCTCACAGCACAGGATTTAGAGTCTGGCAAGAACAGAGTTCTCTCACCCAGGCCCACCACTTTTCTGACTGTGAACATTCTCACAACATGCCTTTCATTTACCTACACACCCATTCTCCATCTCATCCTCCATAGGGAAGAACTCTATCAAAGAATTGTGAGATTGTGAAACTGACTTTCTCTGTGTGTGTCTCTCTGTCTCTCTGTCTCTCTGTCTCTGTCTCTCTCTCTCTCTCTCTCTCTCTCACACACACACACACACACACACACGCTTAGAGAAATGTCTTACTTAGTAAATGATCAATGTTGTTTTTCCATTGGCTTAGTGGCTACACCTGAATCTACTGATATTTGAACTACTGTCTGTAGGCCCTGCCTGCTACCCCACAGTTAGCACTCTGCTGATCAAGCTGTAGCCTGGCAGGATTTCTGGTCCTGCAGGCACTGCTGCTGCCACCAAATGTAGTTTTTAACTAAGTCTCTACCATTCTATTTACCAATAAAGACTTGGAAGTCAGAAAACCTGGACGTCATTGCTAGGTTAGTCATTTCCTAGAGCAAGAGGTAGCCCTGGGTTTTAATAAATGAAGCTTGCTCTTAACACGTAGCTTCTTTGGGAACAGGGCGATGGCTCAGTGGGTAAGAACATTTGCTGCAGAAACATGAGGACCCGAGTTTGAATCCCCAGCTTAAAAATTGGGCATGACTATAACCCCCCGCTCTGGGGGGTAGGGGTGGCAGACACAGGCAGATCCCAGGGGCTTGCTGGCCAACTAGCCTAGCCAAATCAGGAAGCTTTGGGTTCAGAGAGAGAACTTGTCTCAAGGGAACACAGCAGAAAATGATAAATCAGGATACCCAATATCCTTTTCTGGCTCCATGTTTATGCATGGGCTTGTCTACCCTGGATGCATGCACAGACACACACATACATGCATCCTGAACACACATGTTCCTAACATACACACATATGTTAACATTTCTTTTTGAAAACCATGTTATACCCAGAATCCTTTGAACTCTTTGTTGGTCAGGGGAGCTAAGAATTCATCGGCCAATTCTTAGTCCAACCTGAATTTTATCTTGTAAAAGTGCAGACACTGGGACCAGGTCTTGTGCCTGACACTGCACTAAACCTGACGACAGAAAAGAGAAAAAGAAATGAAATTGAATTTTCAGAATGACATACAAATAAGAACACCAATGAGCATTTCATTGTGAACTGAGACAAGCTCTGTAAGACAAGAGAATTTAATTCTTCAAATGCATTTTTTAAAAACTGGTTTGGGACTAGGGTATAAAGGGAGTTTGCTGAGGAACTGATTGTTGAACTGAGATATTCAAAGGAAGACTATAAGTTAACTTTGGCAAGGAAGTATGGAGATATTTGCCTAGTGCACACAAAAGTCCCTGTGGCAGGAGGAATTCTAAGCAGGCTGCCATCCCTGGAGCAAGACTGGAAAGCTTAGGTGAGGTTACTCCTTGTATAAGTTGACTCTAAGGATGCCTCTAAAAGAAAAAAAACTGGATATTTTTACCTTGCTCCCAGCATCCTTGGAAGGTGGCTTCATTTGTCACCTTACCCCATCCAGGATGCACATAGCCTCAACTCTGATTTCTAGCTTCTAGTACAGCACTTGGTCACACCACAGACAGCTGCCTCCCCTTTGCACTAATGGGTCAGGGCCAGGCAAGCCTGGGGGAAGACGTGGAAGCCTGATACACACTTCTCCTTGCTTCTTACGATGTCTTTCATCCCACTATGGGAGCAAAGGCACAAATTAATTTTAGGCTGGCATTTCATATAAAATAAGATCACACTTTCCTCCCTTTCTGGTGCTGGGATCAAGCTTCATGTGTGCTAGGTAATTGCTTTACCACTGAACTGTATCCCTGGCCCTGAAGAGCATCCCTCTGATGACAAACCCAGTGTATCGCCTGCATGTGCTGAGACAGCACCCATCCCCTTATTGAAAGCAACTCTAGGTTTCCCCAAGCCAGTTGCCTTACTTGTGTAGATGCTAAGCCCCAATTTCTTTTTTTGTTTTGTTTTGTTTTCTTTCTTTCTTTTATTTTTTTAATTTATTTATTTATTTTTTTTCTATTATCAGCTTGATACAGTACAAATTCTTATCATAATAGTGAAATGTTTCACTGAGGCTTGCCCAGTGATTGAGTAAAACCAAAACTTATTATAAGCCACAGTCATCCTAGGGTCCCCCCTTGCTAGGTAGCCTCCCTGGTTCTGTGGGTTGCAGTCTGATTATTCTTTGCTTTATATCTAGTTTCCACTTATGAGTGAGTACATACCATGTTTGTCCTTCTGGGTTTGGGTTACCTCACTCAGGATGATATTTTCTAGTTCCATCCATTTGCCTGCAAATTTCAGGCTGTCATTGTTTTTCACTGCTGAGTAGTACTCCATTGTGTATATGTACCACATTTTCTTAATCCATTCTTCAGCTGACGGGCACCTAGGTTGTTTCCAGATTCTGGCTATTATGAATAGTGCTGCTATGAACATAGTTGAGCATGTATCTTTGTGGTATATTGAGCATTCCTTGGGTATATGTCCAAGAGTGGTATGGCTGGGTCTTGAGGTAGATCGATTCCCAATTTTCTGAGAAACCACCATACTGATTTCCAGAGTGGTTGTACAAGTTTGCATTCCCACCAACAGTGGAGGAGCGTTCCCTTTGCTCTGCATCCTCTCCAACATAGACTGTCATTAGTGTTTTTGATCACAGCCATTCTGACAGGTGTAAGGTGGTATCTCAGAGTCGTTTTGATTTGCATTTCTCTGATGATTAAGGATGTTGAGCATTTCTTTAAATGTCTTTCAGCCATTTGAGATTCTAATTTTGAGAATTCTCTGTTTAGCTCTTTAGCCCATTTTTTAATTGGATTGTTCAGTATTTTGATGTCTTGTTTCTTGAGTTCTTTATATACTTTGGAGATCAGTCCTCTGTCAGATGTGGGGTTGGTGAAGGTCTTTTCCCATTCTGTAGGCTATCTTTTTGTCTTATTGACCATGTCTTTTGCTCTACAAAAGCTTCTCAGTTTCAAGAGGTCCCATTTATTAATTGTTGTTCTCAGTGTCTGTGCTGCTGGTGTTATATTTAGGAAGTGATCTCCTGTGCCAATGCATTCAAGAGTACTTCCTACTTTTTCTTCTATCAAGTTCAGTGTAATTGGATTTATGTTGAGGTCTTTGATCTACTTGGACTTGAGTTTTGTGCATGGTGACAGATATGGATCTATTTGTAATCTTTTACATATTGACATCCAGTTATGCCAGCACCATTTGTTGAAGATACTTTCTTTTTTCCATTGTATAGTTTTGGCTTCTTTGTCATAAATCAGGTGTTCATATATGTGTGGACTAATGTCAGGGTCTTCAATTCAATTCTATCGGTCTGTATCTCGGTTTTTATACCAGTACCAAGCTGTTTTTATTACTATAGCTCTATAGTAGAGCTTGAGGTCAGGGATGGTGATGCCTCCAGAGGTTGCTTTATTATATAGGATTGTTTTAGCTATCCTGGGTCTTTTGTTTTTCCATATGAAGTTGAGTATTGTTCTTTCCAAGTCTGTAAAGAATTGTGTTGGGATTTTGATGGGGATTACATTGAATCTGTAGATTTAAGCCCCAGTTTCTAAGGGTACCCAATGGTACCTCAAACTCTCCCCTTGGGAGATGAGCCTTTTGGGCCTCCTGTAGTTGGGACAGACAACAGGAGTTGGATCATGTGCATCTCTCTTGGACTTCTTCAGTTCCCACAGAGCAGGGTAGCAGCCTAGATATTGGACTGTGGCTTTACTTTTTGTCGTTTTGAGATGGGACTCCACTTCATAGACCAGCTTAACCTCAAACTGGTGATCCTCCTGCATAGGCCTCCTGAAATTCTGGGGTTACAGGTATGCACTCCCCACCTGACTCAGGACGGAAGACTGAGGTGTCAGATGCATTAGACCTAAACCCAGTACTGGCTCCCAAATGTGTGTAACCTTGATTGGTCATTCAACATCTCTCTATCCCTCAATTCCATCATCAATTAATAGAAATAATAAGATACCTATCTCAGGAGGTCATTGCAAGGGTTACATGAGAGACCCTGTGAAGTGCCATGCAGAGCAGCTAGTATAGGATGAAGGCTCCGTGTATGGCAGCTGTTATTCCAGAGAGTATATTCGCAGCCCACTTTTCTTCCTGCCATGCTGCCTTGTACTTTTCCCTCCTAAGACAATCAAAGGTTATAGAATTCACATTCCACCAGCTTGGTGACTTCAGGCAAAGTAACACAGCTTCACAGAGTTAAACAAATGCAACATAAACAAAAGTAACACACCTTAAAATAATATTCCACAACATATTTGAGATTTAAAGTTTTAGCAGCTTATCTCCAAATGAGTTTATATAGTAAAATCTATATTCAACCATGCCAATGTAACCAAACACATAATATGTGGCATGTGTCCTCCAAGGATGCACAGACAGGAAGGGTCCCTGCAGCTGGACAGTTTCATGATGGAAACAATATTTGAACAGACTCTTGGATTATAAATTTTTATAACACAATTTTGAACTTTTTACATATACCTAGAAAGAGTCTGTGGTTGTGGGGTTTTCAAGAGTTCCCCAGTCATAAAGGGTGTTGCGACAAAAGTCTTGTAAAGCACCCTGTGGACTTACAGCATTGTGCATCTCTGTCAGTCACTAAGCCTGAGCCTAGCACGTGGCAAATACTCTGTGGATATTTGCACATTGACTTTTTAAGCTCCTAAAAGATGAATATTCCCTGAAGTCTGCCTCAGAAATCACCAGTGCCTTACTGGTGTCCTTTTAGCTGATAAAATTGGGCACTTTGTGATCACTGCTTAATAGCCAAGGATCAAATTTGAATCTTAAAAAAAAAAAATCTCATGGTAATGTGTGTTCCCTAAAAGGGAGTCCAACTGTAATAGGCTCAGAGGTCAAAGCCAACATACAACTATTTCCCCACTTCAGAACCGGAAAACTTTCTATAGCATGTAGGCAGCCTCTGCTGCTTTTGAAACCCAGTACCCTCAAGCCAGTAAATGTAGCATGGCCTATGTGTGTAACAACTCTGCAAGGATCTTCAACCCTCTCGTCCCTGCTTGACTTAGCCAGGTCTTGGGGAAAATAATTGTCAGTATCAGAAAAATCAGTGCAGTGAGTCAGAGACACTCATGGACAGCCACTTTGACCCCAAGACACTGCATGGAGATGGTTTTCTTGGATACATGTACTTCCTTTAGAAAATGGGATTCTGTCTAAGATGAAGAGGATTTAAATACTTTTTCTCCATTATCTCTTCTAATAATTAAAATCCTTAGGGATTGTTAATAGGATTCTATTCATTTGAAGTCAAATAAATTGAACCCCGGAGAGATAAAGTGACTTTCTCAAGTTCTCTCAGCTAAACAGAAGGAATGAAAATGGTCTCCCAGCTACATTTGTTAACATCACCGTACTTATCAGTGTTTTCTTGAACTCTACCCACTGAGCTCAGGGGCCTGTCTCAGCTCTCAGGGATGACTCTGCATGACTCTAAGCAAAGAAGCTCCTATTGTTAAGGCCTGGTTGTTTCCTTGATTTAATAGGACATATTCATTATAGAGAACTTGGAAAATGAAATAAAATAACCTCATCACGGATGTTGCCTCTCAGTTGTGAGAATGCCAGCTAATTCAGCCATATTGGTTGAGAAAAAAAAAGGGGGTGAGCAGGGGGAAAAAAACTAAGAAATTTGAAGTCTTGATTTGTCAGGAGTCTTTCTTCTATTCAGTCTGGGATACCCCACCTCTCACTCCCCCCCATACACACACACTCATGCACACACACATTCACACTCATATACACACTCACACGCAAGCACATATGTACACACTCACACGTGCACATACACACACACATACAGAGAGGAAGGGAGTGAGCGAGAAAGAGACCCTCCTCTCTTTCTGCTTTCCAGTGGCCACTGCCTAATGTAACTGATGTACCTTGTCTGCCAACCCCAGTCCCCCTGATACAGACCCTGTAGCTTGGGATTGTTTCTGCTTTGGTCACTGGCATATCCGCTGGACCCGTAAAATCACTAGCAGATTGTCCATTCTCCAGGAATGTCATGGAATAAGTAGATGAGCGGACTCCTCCACTTACTCACAGGTGATTCTCTGACTTTGGGATCTGTTCTCTCTGCAAGACATCCTGTGTTTCCCATCTATTTCTCTTGCTCTTGTTCATCATGTTTTCTTGATCAAACTGTAGTATATATTTTGTACCTAATTTTCCTCACCTGAAATAATATATGATAAGCATAAAATCTATCTTAAATATTATTATACTCTAAAATCTTACTATTTCATTGAATGAAAATGTGGGAATAGTGCAGATATTTTTAATAAAACCACTCACAGATACATCCTCATAGAATCATTACAAGTAGCTTCATGTCCACCTGCCTTGAAGCTCATCACTTTCAGGTATAAGCTTAAACCGCATTATGTTCCTAGAGATACAATTTTGCATGCAGTGGATTTTTTTTTAACGTACTTGGACATTTCACTGCAAAAATAATCTAATGACAGATTTTTTATAAGTTCACTTTATCATGTGTTTCTGTATATTTATTTAGGTTACTGTCAGTCTTTCATATGTAGCCATTGACTGGAGGCAGGGGAATGGCAGGTATAGAAAGCTTGGGTCCTCCAAAGGTGGATGGCGTGAATGACTGAAAGCCTTCCCTCTCCCTTCACCACCCAGTCCTGATCCCATCAGCCTCCCCCGCCCCCAAATCCTACTGCTGGTGTAATTTATGGCTTGGGCTGCTTATTTGTTCGAAGCCAATCCCTGATGGGGTGACCTCCTGATGTCTTCAATTATTACTTTCAATGATGCCTTAGGCAGCTGCCTGGCACAGCAGTGCCCTCACCTTCCTGCCTTCTGCCTTGCAAGCATGGAGCTCAGCTGCCAGGCTGGCTATGCCCCGTCTTATCCTCAGAGCTGTCTCCAGAGTTGCCCCCCAACCCCAGAGCCAGATTAACCCCTTTTGTGAGTCGAGGTAATTTGCCTGGGTTTAGCATTAATAAGGAATGCCCCAAGCAGTTGGGGTCAAAAAGAACAGACCTGTCAGGCCCCAGGGTTAATTTAATGGCAATCTGTTGGCTGTCTGGGTTGTATATTAGGCACGAGCCCAGTGATATCTTTTGCTGTTTAGTTCTTTGGAACAACAGGGAAATAATTTAGATAGAGTGCTCAAGAGGATCAGACGGAGGAAACTGACTGTGAAAATACATCCTCGCATTTTCCAGTAATACAGGGCACCTTCCATTGCTTAGCGCTTTTCTCCCTCCTTCCCAATGTGAAGGGGGAAGCATGTACGCTGAAGCCACACATCTCCCTTTGGAACCTGAGAGAGAGATGGCCTGGGTTTCTGGGCATCCGTGCGGCTCTCCTCCTATCTTCCTCAGAAGACATCAAATTTTGCCAACTAGACTCTCTCCCACATTTCTAGAATTCAGCCAAGTCTTCCCTTAGAAAATAGGACAAGAAAGTCCTTGTCAGGTTTTTGTACCAACTTCTAGTTTAATTAATCAATTATATCATGGGACATAAAAATTCTGGTTCTGGAAAATATCATCCTGGAAATGTAGTTGGTGGAGCTTTCGGGGGCATAATTCAAAGGAGATAGAGCCCTATCTGGGAAGCCAGTCATTGTTCCTCTAGAGCCAGACAAACCCACTCAGGGAAACTGGTCTGGTGAGGCCAGGCCTCATAAAATGCAGTGTGGCTGCATGTAAAGAATCCTTACACAAGCCTGCGTGTAAATCCCAGCTCTACCCATACAGTCCTATGGCCCTAAGACATTTATCTCCGAGGTCAGAAAAATGTCTCAGCAAGTCTCTTGCCACCAAGACTGATGGCCTGAGTTCGATCCCCCAGATCCACGCAATGGAAGGAGAAAAACCAACTCCACCAATGTCCTTTGCGCACCTTGGCACATGTGTGCACATATACACACAAATAAATAATGCAAAGCCACAGTCACACAGGTGACCTCTGGTAAGCTCATTGGGTCTCAAAGAAAATAAAAAAGCATATGAATATGGAAAAGGAACATAAAGAAAGGATGAAGGGCGGGCAGTGGTAGCGCACACTTTTAATCCCAGTACTTGAGAGGAAGAGGCAGGCAGATCTCTGAGTTCGAGGCCAGCCTGGTCTACAGAGTGAGTTCTAAGACAGCCAGAGCTACACAGAGAAACCCTGTCTCCAAAAACAAAAAAACAAAACAAAAAAAAAAAAAGATGAGAGGTTGATAGGAGCAGGAGGGAGACAGAGGAGGGCGGGGTCAAAAGGAACCTGAATGTAATGAATACATGGATGAAAATGGCAAAGAACAGATTTAGCCGGGCGTTGGTGGCACACGCCTTTAATCCCAGCACTCAGGAGGCAGAGCCAGGCGGATCTTTGTGAGTTCGAGGCCAGCCTGGGCTACAGAGTGAGCTCCAGGAAAGGCGCAAAGCTACACAGAGAAACCCTGTCTCGAAAACCCCCCCCCCAAAAAAGAACAGATTTAAAAACCAAAAGCTTTTCCTGATTGGAAAGAAAAATTTATCTCATCTGTTTTGTCAGCTGTAAAACAGGATTGTTAATGGCACTGACTTCATCTGCCTGGAATGAAGGACAAATGAGACCATAAAACACTTAGTCCAGGCATGCTCGACACTCGGTAGATACTAGCCACTAGCGATTGTGCTAAAAAGAGATAGAATCACGGCTTCTTCCTGTAGCTAGAGTTTTCTCCAGTCCTGCCTGGCCCACGGTCAGGACAAATCTCTCTCACCCGCCAGTCCCGCAGCCGCTCAGACCCAACCAAGTAAACACAGAGACTTATATTACTTATAAACTGTACGGCCGTAGCAGGCTTCTTGCTAACTGTTCTTATATCTTAAATTAATCCATTTCTATAAATCTATACCTTGCCACATGGCTTGTGGCTTACCAGCATCTTCATATGCTGTTTGTCATGGCGTCGGCTGGCAGTGACTCCCTCACTCAGCCTTCCACTTCCCAGAATCTGAATCTGGGAAAACCTGAATCAAACCCAAGCACTGTATCAGGAGGGAGACTCAGACCTTGAAGAAGAATCAAGTGGCTTCTGTTGTTCAAATCTTAAATGGTCTTTTAATTAAAAAAAAAAAAAACCCAAAGCCAGATATCAGGGTGAAAGCTGAAAGATCAGAGAAACAGAACAGCCAGCCACTAGTTCTTACCTCCACAAAATCCTCAGCCTAAAGAGAGTGAGTTCCTGTTTCCTCACGTCCTATATACCTTTCTCTGCCCAGACATCACTTCCTGGGATTAAAGACGTGTGTGCTTCCCAGTACTGGGATTAAAGGTATGTGCCACCACTGCCTGGCTCTATTTCCAGAGTGGTCTTGAACTCACAGAGATCCAGACAGATCTCTGCCTCCCAAGTGATAGGATTAAGGGTGTGTGCCACTACTGCCTGGCCTCTATGTCTAGTCTAGTGGCTGGTTCTGTCCTGATCCTCAGGCAAGTTTATTAGGGTACACAATATATCACCACAGACTTCAGATGAAGGGTGGGTGGGAGGTGGGACAGATCTAGAAACAGCGGACAGAGGCAGATCCACCAGGCACTGCTCCAGGAAGACATCCTTGATGGTGGGAGGATGCTCCCGGAGGCACAGACGTGCTTAGGCACTTTGTTTTCTCATCTTCTGACTTTGGGACTTTATTTTTAGGTAGAAAAAAAAATAACTGTGGCTGTAGCACCTCCCTCGCCCACACAGCGAAGATCTCTTCCAGGGCAGTTTGTTTGCTGTGCTATACTGGTAAAGGCTGAGAAAGCTGACACCAGATTTTCTCTCCTTACTTTGGAAAAAAGGAAAACATGCTTGCTGGCACCGTACAGTAGGGAGGCACTTTTTGATGATATCTGACAGCAACTGAACAAGAACCTCTGCTTACCCTATCCAATGGCATGCACACCAAGCCCAAGGCGCAGGTCAGCAGTCAGAAAGCACATCAGAGCTGCAGCCTGCACCCCCTCCCAAGCTGTATGGGTGTGTGCTCCAGGTGTGTATACCAAATTCGGGGGCTGAGTTGAGAGGTAGTGTTTTATTAATCCAGGAATACACATGCCCTGCCAAACCAGGTCATCTTTGCGTCTGGTTTTGGTAGATGAAAATGTGCCCAAAAGGCAATGTTAGCACAGGCCCATGCTAATTTTAGAAAGAATGCAATAGTATGCCTAAGAGATAAATAGCAAGAGGCACAGCCTGGTGCAAAGCCACTGGAACAAATCCCATGCAGCAACAGCTCTAGCAGGAACCTAGGTGGTATTTGCTGGTACGTGTCTATATTAGTTAGTACATGGCTACCTAATTGGTGCTACTAGGGCTAAAAATATGAGCATATTGCGTGTTCATGCCTGTGTCCATGCCAAAGAGGGTGCTGTGTTGCTTGCTTAGGCAAAAGCATCTCTAGAATGGTCTGTGTCAAGCTACTGTTCAAAACGTTCACGCAACATGTTTTTTTTTTTTTTTCCAAAGCGTGGCACAAAGATTCCTGGCCCATACATTTTCATTTTAATCACTATGTGTTCGTTTTCACGTGGATGATGAAACCCATCATTTCTCATGAATGTTGGCTTAATGCTTAGACGAGATGAAAAAGTGAGGCAATCTAAAGAAAAAAAACTGGTGATGGGGCAAACATCAAAAAGTGGAGTAGTGGAGTCAGGGAAATGCAGGTCCTCTTGCTCAGCTTTGCTGCACCCCAATATCCACATGACAAAGTACAGCTCATCCCCAGACAGAACCTCAGCTCCAGCCAGGAGCCTCCCAGACTCTTGGTAGGGATATGACAGGGCATAGGCAAGACAATTCCTTCACTTCTGCTATATGTCCTTTGGAAAGAATTTGTTTTTCATCTCCACTGAATTGCCTTTATAAACAAAAATCTAAATGTTTCATTCTGATATACAAGGATATAGCATACACACACACACACACACACACACACACACACACACACACACACAAAGGAATATACTGGGGAGGTGGGAACTTGGAGGTTAAAACTGAGTATATGCCCCATGATCCCAAATCCCTCACTACACGTAGATGAAATCTTTCTGACACTTAAGCTCCCACCCAACACCCCAGCCCTAGCAAATCACAGCTTATGGAAGACTAAAAGGCCTGTTCATCTCAAAGGAGAGAAACTGGGCAATTGTGAAATCTCCCAGACTTTGCACCTGGAGTAAAGTCCCAGTATTGTCAATCACTAGCTGTGGATGGTGATTGCTGTAGATTGATTGATAGGTAGGTAGACAGACAGACAGACAGACAGATAGATAAGTGTCTGTGTGTGTATGTGCAGGTGAGTAGTGAACGTGTTCCTCAGCATGCCTGTGGAAGTCAGAATACAGCTTGTGGAAGTTAACTGTCTCCTACTCTGTGGGTCCCAGAGATCAAACTCAGATCAGTCAGGCTTAGCAGCAAGCACCTTCACCTGCTGTGTATCTCCCCAGCCCATTAGCCTTGTCTCTTGCGGAAACTTCTTGAATGCTCACAGAGCCTCCACTTCCAGCCCTGAAAATGGGTGTAAAGCATGTTATTCGTAGTGTTGTTATAAGGATAAAATGAGACAAAGTTCAGGATATGTGCACTGAGAGGCTCTTTAACAAACCCTCATTGAGTGGCAGCTGCTGCTGTTATATGGATAGTTCATGGGAGAGGATTTGCAGCCTGTTGTAGGTTTCATTTATCACCCCAGAGATCCCAGTAAGAGTTTAAATTCAATAGTTTGGCTAGAGTGGGCCTAGCTGGATCCTGAGCTATTGCTGTAGAGTGGGAAACACTCTCAAGTGATCTCATGGCCAAGTATGAGTTTGTCTTCTACATGTCACAGAAGATAAAATAGAGATGAGGAGTCAGGAAACCTAAGTTCATTGGGACAGGCTTTCACAGTGTAGCCCAGGCTAGACTGGAACTCACAGCAATCCTCTTGCCTCAGCTTCCTGAGTTCAGTAATTAGAGTCATGAGCCACCACACCCAGCTTAGACCTAAGTTCTACCTCTGATTACTGAGCAGCCCCATCTATCCCTTAAAGTCCCTGAGCCTCAGCTGCCAGAATTTACCGCTGCCTGCTCCTCTGCTAACAGCCTCCCATGGAGATGCCCCTGGGCGTGGTAAATGTTCCCATAGCACTCACAGCAAGCACTGCTAATGCCCCAACCTCGGCCCCCTTCTCCTCGATCCTCCTTGACTCGTCTGTGCCAGATATCGTGGACATCAAGCCAGCCAACATGGAGGAGCTCACAGAGGTGATCACCGCAGCCGAGTTCCACCCCCATCACTGCAACACCTTTGTCTACAGCAGCAGCAAGGGGACAATCCGGCTGTGCGACATGCGGGCGTCTGCCCTGTGTGACAGGCACACCAAGTGTGAGTATCGGCACAAGGGCCCGGGGTGGAAGGGGGGGCGGTGAGTGCTGGGATTAAAGGCGTGTGCCACTGCCACCCGGCATCAGAAAATTATTTTTATGGCTACTTCATAACTGTAATTTTGCTACTGTTGTGAATCATAATATAAATATCTGATATACAGGATAGCTGATATGCAACCCCCCCAAAGGGGTCATGACCCACAGGTTGAGAACCACTGGGTAGGCAAAGCAGGGAAGGAAGGAGGTAGGCGTAAATGCAGGGGTGGGGGAAGCGGGGAGAAGGGCACGCCCAATGACTAACGTAAATGGCATGTGGGATGGGGGCTATGGGAAGTCATACTAGGCGTGAAGCATTTGTGTTCAGTTTGGGAACTGCTGTGTGTGAGGTAACATGAGCCACCTTAAGGGACAGGTTCTCTCTGGTAAGTGAATATGGAACAAGGTGGGTGGACCACCGGCTGGAGATATTCCTGAGGGGCCCTAAGACGCTCTAATGCCCTCCCAGCCAATGTGACAGATACTAGCCTGGGCTTTAGAGTCAGGCAGGCCCACATGAGTCCTGAATGCAGAGGAATGAACTGTGAACTGACTGGGAAAATTGCTGAGCTCAGAACTCAAGCCGGACAATGGACAAGGCTCTCGGAGGGGTTTAAGTGAGAATGGTTTAGAACGAATGGTACTTGGGGAGTAGAGCTAAACCCCGGCACTTGGTGCCTATGTGACCTCAGGCAATCCTCCTGAGCCCCACAGTCCTCCCAGGGCAAGTGGGCAGAAGAGATCAACAGTGCCACATGAATAAGACAGTGCTGGTATCTTCTGAGCATGAGGCGGGAGCAATAGATGGCAACCAGAATGGTTTCCATCCTCCTCCGGAAGCCCCTGGGCCTGCGGCTGTAAGGTAGTCAGAACCTCTACCCTTTTGCCAGATACAGGAGGCCCCATCATTCACCATTCATATTCACCAGGCACGTACCATATGCCAGATATATCCAACTCTGGAGACACAAGGATGAGCAAAAGCAGATGCTCTTCTCTCTGTCTCTTGGAGCTCACTGTATTAACAAGGTCTTGCAGAGAAGGGGGAATGGTGGGTGGCATGTATAAAGAGATTTATTATTAGGAACTGGCTCACATATGAGGATTGAGTCCTGAGATCTGCTGCAGTCAGCAAGCTAAAGTTCTGGGATTGGGGGGCGGTCTTCCATTCCACATGCTACCGGGCTGAAGACCCAAGTGCCTCAATTCAACTCCAATTGGTAATCATCACAACCCCAAAATCAGTCAGGTGGAGAGAGTCTCTGACACTCACAGAAGGACCAACACTTACTGCCAATCAGCCCTTTGCCTGATTGGATGAGGCTCATCTACATTAAGAGGTCAATATTTATTCAGTCTATTAATTTAAATGTTAAACTTATCCCAAAACACCCTTGCAGAAACACCAGAATGTCAGACCAAGAAGCTGAGCACCTGTGACCAGTCAAGTTGACAGAGAAAATTAAGCACACTGAAGATTAAAGACACCTGCCTCCATTAGAGAATCACAAACAAATAGAGTATGGCCGGTGTGCTGAGTGGCATGAAAGAATAGTGTGTTATGCTGTCAGTTAGCATCATGGGGACCTTACAAAGCATTGATTACTGATCTGAAATGTAAAGACCAAGGAGTGAGAAGAGTATAGGGAAGGGTCATCTATGCCCACAGAAGCAGGAAGACTATCGGGACACACACCCAAGAGCCCCCAGGGTCTGCTGCTCTCTCCAGCCCTGGTGCCACACACCCCTACAAGATCAAAGTCCTGAGGACAGTCCTTAGGGAGACCCAGGAGCTAGTGAGTGAGTGCATTGCAAGCCTTCATCAAACCTGCCCATTACCCCCTCCAGCCTAGCCCAGCTCTTCACTGCAAGGCACCAGCCTGTTAATCTAATTAAGAAGAAATAGATTCATTTTCCTGACTGGGCCAAAAAGCTGACCTTCTTCAGGGCACACTTCTTTTTGTTCCAAAGCCACCCAGCCCCAGCTCCTGCCAACTGGGGAGGCCTGTGTTCTGACCTCCTGCCTGACATCTCATATTGATTTTCTCCATTCTCCTCCAATGCCAGCCTGCAGTGGGCTGAGGCTCAGCCGAGGTGTGTGAGCGGCACGAGACAGTTCATCAGAGTTCAAAATGAAAAGCAACATTGGCTTTCGGAGACGAGCACGGAGGAGGGAGGGTATTTAATAACCGTCGGCGTTTAATCAAAACGCCGAGGAAAACCGTGTTATCGGAGCCGAATATATTAATTTCCATATGTCCCTCACTCTGCATGCTCAGCAGGGGTTGGAAGGGATGATTTGCCCTCTCCCTCTCTATTTTCTGATTTTTTTTTCCATTGCTTCTGGCGGCAGTGAGGTGTTTGCACTGGTAGTCTGAGGCGCCTGAGACAAAGGGTACTGATGACAGTGAGGCTCTCTCTGCTGGGCTGACCCTGCTTCTTTCTTTCCACACACATGTCCTGGGAAGCGGGTGAAGGAATGGCCAGGTGATATGAAAGCCAGCCTAAAAACTGAAAGAGTTAAAACCCGAGCTCCTGTCCTGCACTCACAAGGATCATCTTCTGACCCCGTCTCCACCCTCCAGGCTCCAGGGAACCTGACCACACTGGCCCTTTTCCTGTACCGCCAACATTTTTAGCCCCTTCCTGCCCCGGGGTTTTTGCATAAGTTCTTCCTCTTGTCTGGAACACCCTTCCACCACAACCCTCAATTATCATATGACTGCTGTGGAGCCAGATTGAGCACTTGTGGGAGAGAGACAGGTGGATGGTACATAGACCTATGAGAGAAGGTGTATTCACTTACCAAAGATGCTTTAGCCAAGTGCCCCTAACTGACTAACAGCAAAAATGTTACTGTCTCACAATTCCATTTTTCAATTTTTCAATTTTATTTAGTGGGGGGCGTGTGTTGTAAATGCGGGCATGCATGTACCACATCTTTATTCATTCTGTTCATTTTAAACACTAAGCTCACATGAAGGTCAGTGGACAGCTTTCAGGGGGCAGTTCTCTCCCTCCTTCTACCTGTGTGGCAGGGTCTCTCCTGTTACTTCTGCCGCACTGTGCACTCGAGTCTTGCTGTCCTGCAGGCTCCTGAGCAGTCCTTCCGTCTTGGCCTCCCATGTTTCCATAGAAATGCTGGGATTACAGATATGTGCTGCTGTAGCCAGCATTTTTATGTGGACTCTGGAATCAAGTGCAGATTGTCAGGCATTCTTAACAGCTGAGCTATCTTACTGGGTGCTGACTCAGGTCTCAGAAAGCTGTCAGCAGGCAGGAAAGCCATCTTCTCCCTGTGTATACACATCATCTTTTCTGTGTGTGTGTGTGTGTGTGTGTGTGTGTGTTTTCAAAATCCCCCTTTATAAGAGTCATCTTGGGCTAGGGCTTATCTAGTGATGTCATGTCCTCTTTTAAGCCCCAGTCTCTAAAAACAGTCACATTCTTAGGCATGGGGACAAGATAGGACCTCTGCATGTTAGTTGTGGGTGGCAAAATTTGGCCCCTACAGGAGGGAAGAGATGAGAAATTCTGCAAGTGGGCAGGCGCAGGAGCTTCCTGTCCTGGTCTTGTCCCTTCCTGCGGGCCATTGCTTTACCCGCAGGCAGTAAGGACAGAAGAAGATCCTGGACATCAGGCTCACACAGTCTTCAGACACAGTGAGCACAGGAAGTGTGGCCGTTTTGAAAAGCAGTGCAGAGATGGAGGACCAAATGAACAGACCACAAGGACTGTAAGGTAGAAAGGCTTCAGGGTCCTGACTTCAGCGAGAATGCTGTCTGGGAACTTTCCGTGGTCCTGAAGCAGTTTTCCTTCCAAACAGGATTTTGTTTCAGAGGTTCTGAGCTAAGAAGTCTGTTTCCTGCTCAAAAGCCACCCTTCAGTGACAATAAGTAGAATTTGAGTTTATTAATAAGTCAAACCATGTTAGCAACATAAAAGAAAAAGGGCAGAAATGTTGATGGTAACTTATAAAGAACTTTGTTTTAAAATAAGTCTTCGTTAAACATATAATTTCACCATTTGTCTGAAATGAACGTAAATTTGCATACTAGTTAAAAAGAAAGAAAGAGTCAGGGAAACTCACAGTTGGGACCGGGATGCGCTGAAGGAGAGGAGAGAAGTGACTTTCTGGGGTTCTGTGGACTTGAAGACGAGAGCAAGTGAGTTGCCTGTGATGAACTTTAGTGAGCTGCAAAGCCACAAGGCAGCAAAGTGAGAACGACTGTGCCCAGAGACCATCAGAGACTAGCTGCAAGGAAGGGTGCTGGATGGCCTGGAATGTGGGGCTGTCTTCTAGACTGACCCTAGGTTGGAGCTGTCCGTGTATAATTTAGAGAGAGTCCATAAATAGAAGGGGGAGAGTGCCCTAACTCCACTCTGGGATCTACAGGAAAAAGCAACACTCCCTACACTCCTAAGGGCCCATCAGAGGCACAGGAGGTGTGCCAGGCTGTGTGGAGTCCTGCCTGGTGTCCCCTCCACACGTGGCCCAGGACAGCTTTGCTCTTTTTCCTTCCGGACAGCAGTGAGTGGACTCAGAGACTGGGTCAGGAGTACAAAGAAGACCAGGTGACCACTATCAGCCTATGACACACTGGCCAAACTGAGCAACCTTGAGCAGGTTACCTCTCTCTGCCTGTTTTCTCACCTGCAAAAAAAAAAAAAAAATGGCTAGTGGTTGTACTTGCCTTGTAGGTACTTGGAGGATTAAATGCAGTACCACCCATGAAGCCTCAGAATAGTGTCTGACACATAGCATATCTCTCTCTCTCTTTCTTCTTCTCTTCTCTCTCTCCCTCTTATTCTCCTTCTCCCTTTCTTTCCTCCCCCTCCTTCCTCCCCCTTTCCTTCACCCTTCTCCTCCCCTCCCCTACCATGTGTGTCTTATTTGAAGAGTAAAACCAGGAGGACAGGCAGCGACAGTGAAGACGTAGTAATGTCATCAACCATTGTCATGTTTTACAATGTCCAGGAAGCAAGCCAAATACACAAATGTGGGCCCATGAGGTTGCATCCTCATGCCAACCCCGGGAAGCACCTTCTGATAACTGCTTAATCAGAAGCGAGAGAAAGTGTTGTAATTGTAGAGAACAGAAAACAAGCATGGCGATGGGTGGATGCAGGCCTGTGTGGTTCGCTGGCTTTTTATCATGCTGGCCTTGAGATTCTCTGTCCATCTCCCCATCGCTCTTGATAAGAGCCATGCTGTGTGCTCACTTTGTTCACGGGCTGTAAGAGCCCTGTGACTGTGTTTTCTTTCCACCCTGACCACCTGGGGGAAAGCATCAGCTGCCTGCTACAGGGAATCCATGGAACAAGAGCTGAACTGGCCATTCCAGGGTGTGTGCTCTGAATTCAGTCCATGTCTCTCTATAGACAGACATTTCTTGTCCTGACCACCTGGTCCCAAATAACCAACTCAGAGGCTGAATATGAATTATAAATACTCAATCAATATCTCAGGCTTGTTACTAGCTAACTCTTAAATTTAAATTAACCCATATTTCTATTTATGCTTTGCCACATGTCCCATGGTTTGTTGCCTCATTTTTTACATGTCCTGCTTATTTGGTGGCTGTCTGGCCTCTCTTCTGACTCCACCCTTTTTCTTCCCATCATCCTTAGTTTGGTCACCACTGCCTATACTTCCTGCCTGGCTACTGGCCAATCAGTATTTTATTAAACCAATTCAAGTGACAAATCTTTACAGTGTACAAGAGAATTATTCTGCAGCATCTCTCCTCTAATTCACCAGAACATCAGGAACCAATTATTTAACTAAGATGTATTAAACATCTTCTGACTTTTGCCATCCAGAAGGTGACATTCCATGGGGCAAAAGAACAAGTACATTCAAAATATAGATAAGCAGTGTATTTTCAGACAGTGATGCAAGCAATTGGAAATAATACAGGGTCAGAGAGTAGCTGGGGTAGAGCTGTTTCCATAAGGTGGTGTGAGGGAAAGTCTCTGAACTAGAGCTGAATTATTGGAAGGATCCAGTGGCAGTGAAGGTCCTAGCTCAGGAACACTTGTGTTTGAAGAACAGACCAAGGACCAGAGGACAGAGATGATTATGCAGAGAGCAGTGTAAAAAGAGAGGCAAAAATGTGGGTTATGAGCCATATTTCATGCAACCTGGGAAAAGCCCATGGGTTTCATTCCAAGTGGATAAGAAGCCATTAGCAGTAAGTGAATACAGTCTAGTACTGCATAAGGTCATTTTGGTCAATGACAGTGTCCCCTAAGATTATATCACTTATTGACACCTTATCCATCATTTTTTTTGTTTGTACAACAAAAGCACCTAACAGTGCATTTCTTAGAATAAATCCTAGCATGAAGAAAGACTTGGCTGGGGCTGTGGAGATGGCTTACTCTGGGTAAAGTGCTTGTGACCCAGGCATGAGAACTGGACTTTAGACCCCTAGCACTCATGTACATGTTTAGTGAGCATGGCACCCTGCCTGTAATCCCAGCCCTCAGAAGGCAGAGACAGAGAACCCCAGAGCATGCTGGCCAGCTAGACTGGCTGAATCCATGAACTCCAGGTTCATTGAGAGATTCTGTCTCAATATATAAAGTGGAGAGTGTTTGAGGAAGGCACCCATCATCAACCTCTGGCTTCATACATATGCATGTGCCACCACACTGATGAATACCACACACACACATACTCAGAAAGAGCACGGCTATGTTGGAGCATGTTTATGACCTTGAAATACTTCTCAAAAATGAGGCAGCCAGCCTGGGAGCAAGGAAGCCAATTGGGAGACTCCTTCCATTGTCACAGGAGAAATGATAGCCACTACAAATGAGTGAACATAGGTGTGGTCCACTCGGAATGTCAGGCTGTGAGGGTTTGCTGAGAGATTTGAAATGAGGAGGCAGATGTAAGGAGGAAATGTGAAGTCATGTGTTGGTCTGACTGATGGTATAATGGAAAGATACTGAAGTGAGGAGGCCAGAGAGGGAACTGGTTTGCTGTAGAAAGACTAAGCCTGCCTCTCTAGCTGTCTCCATATAGAGTTGTCTATGAGTCATCCAATTAGAAAAGTCTCTTGGTCATTAGATACATTGATCTGGAAGCTCAGGAAGACATTACAAGTATAAAGTTGAGGAGTCATAACCATATCATGGTGTTTCAAGCTATGGAACAAAATGGTTCTATTAAAGAGCACGGTGTGGGTAGAGAAGAGTGGAGGCCCAGGACCAAGGCCAAAGGGATGTCAACACTTAACAATGGGGTATGGAGAAGAAGGTAGGAGATGAGTTGCCAGGGGTAACAGGAAATCAAGGTGTGTAAGCAACACATTGAGAATGGCATAGAAAGCTGCTGGGACCAATGTTATGAAATGCTTCTGTGATGCCAACAAAGATGAGACTGGGTAAATGATCATAAGATTTAGTCCTGTGGCAGCCTTTCACTATTAATTAAAGGAAAAGTGTCCTGCCTGACATATCGTAGTGTGCATCTGTTGAGTGAAATCAATCATGATGCCACATCACCCACAAATATGGGTTCGGTCCTTCAACTGAACCTCCACTCCACTGTGGTTCTGGCAGGCTTGTCTACATTCTGCCTGCCTCTGGCCATCTTACCCCATTGGGAGAGATTGGCTTGTACTCAGGACTTACAGGAGAGCCAACTAGTCACGGAAGGTTCTGAGGAAGGAGCCAGAGCACCTCTCCCGGGCAATAGTGGGGGCAGCCTCACAGCACCAGTCCCCTTCAGTGGCTCCACCAGCAGGCCTGAGGTCTGTGGTCCTTTTTTACCAAGTAGGCCCTTCCACAAGGGCAAGGCTATAGCCCAAATCAAGGCCATAGGAATTCCTCCCTTCAGATGTCACCAAGGCAGACTTTCTATTCAGCTTTCAATCCTGAAGTGTATGTAAACACGTCTGGACCACGATTAAGAACCATCCTCCTGTGTTGAGAAAGTAAAGGTGACAGTAATTCAGGCCTTAAATACTGAAATGTTTCAGTGAATAGCCTCATTAAGAAAACAGCAGGTGAAAACAGCCAAGTTTGATGCCTAACTCAAAAATATAAATCAGAAATTTCATTTCCCTCCAAAGGTAGAAGGCATGCAGAAGCATGAGTTATTTTGTTTGAATTCTCCTATGTCTTATTTAATTTTTACAAAGATTGTTGGCCTTGGTGCCCAGTTAACAAATGAGATGTAGAGATGAATAAACTTGCCCCAGATTCCAGGGCGAGAGCCAGATTCGAACCCATGTCTGTCTACTTCCCAGAGAATTCACTGCTATTCTGCATATATGGCAGGAGGAAATGCACGATTGGTTTTTCTTAGTATCCAGAAAGATAATTTCATGGGTCTGCAATTTATACTCCCCACATCAGCCCAGCACCCTAGCCTAAACATTTCTGGCTACACTGTTAAGTCAGCTTCTGCACAGGATGTGAAATCCACTCTCATCCCTTGTCTACAAACTTAATTGCCAAGCCCAGGTTCTGTAAGCCACTAGATCCCCGAATAAACCTGTGTCTCCTTCCCCAAGCCCCTAATGGAATGTGTCCAAAGGCATCAACTATAACTGCAGCTGTGATTCATCCTAAAGCCTCCAAAGGGGGTTCAGTATTGATCTGGGGCATAATTAACACTGTTTACTGTAGGCGAGCTTGGTTAGGTTAGAGAAACAAAGCCCTTTATTAAAATGCTTTTTCCTGATGACAGGATTACAAACACACAGAGACGCACACTGCACCTGGAGAAAAGCCAAATAGCCTTGATACATAAAACAGAATACACACACACACACACACACACACACACAGTCTACAGTATTCAGGCTTAGCAGCAATTAACCACAGAGCAGACAAGCCTCACATTCGAGTAAAAATAGAATCCCATCCCCCTTCTTCCATCTTCATTTCCATTTTTGATTAATTTACCAGTTCGGTCAATTAGTCATCCTGGAGACTTCAGTTGAGTGGATTTTCCTAAGGACTAGAAAGCTTATTAATTTTGAAAGTGAGTATCATTCATTAACAGTTGACACCATCCCAGGTCCTGCCCTCTTCTCTGCTCAAGGTCTTGGGTGAGAAAGCAGCAGAGGTTGAAATTAGCACCTGCGCGTGGCTACAGCCTACCCCACCCACTCCACACCAAGACATGCAAGATGGGAAGGCTCACCTGTGGGGTCATAGGTGGCTTTGACCCTAGAACACCTCTGGGTCAACTTACCTGTCATTATTGTCTGTGATAAGCCATTACCAACAAACTAGTCATAGGCACAAGCAAGCATTTGTAGTGGAGTTCAAGGAAACCAGAGTCAGGGACTCTGGAATAAACCTGGCAGTTATTTTCTCTGGGGAGGGTCCCTGGCCTCTCAAGTGTATTAGCTGATCCTAAGGTAGTCCATTCCTTCCATGCAGAGGCATATCAGGAACCTGATGCTTCCTAGAGCTGCTGTAACAAAGCCTCAATGACTTTAAACCTCATATAGCTGTCATCTTGCCATTCTGGAGTCTAGACATGTAACATGGGTGTTACTGGCTAAAATTAGTCTGCCTTCCCATGGGGAGTTCTGGAAAGAACTGACTTCCATGGGTTTTTCAGCTTCCAGAGACTGCCCCCTTCCCAGGCTTGGAGAATCCTAACACACGACCCTCCTGCCTCCTTCACTGCCCCCTCGCCTTCTTTTAAGGACTCTTGTGTTTGTATGAGATCCACCCAGATGAAGTGGAACTAATCAGCAACCATAATCCTATCCAGTCTTATTTCCTTTTTGTCATGGAAGGAGTCCACAGACTGCAGGAGTTAGGGTGTAGGTATCCTTGCAGCCAATTTTCTCCCCATCATACCCCTCAGGTTTCAGCAAAGGCACATTGGACCAAAAAGACTTGGGCTCCCAAGTCAGTTTTAATGCCCTCTCTCAACACTAAATGCCATGTACTCACTGGTCTGTTTTGTTTCTTCTAAGTCAGACCTCCCCTATGGCTAGACTGTTTATGACTCCCTAAGCACATATCATAGTGCGGAACAAATCCTCTAAGGAGGCAAATGTCTGTAATCATGCAATATGATAGTTTGCATCTGGTGCTTCTCTTTGACGAGCTGGGAAGACTCACATAAAGGCGTAGTTGACTGTGTTCGTTCATTTCTAACGTTAAGAATGCATTTCCAGCAGCTGGGGTTTAGATTAGTGACAGTGCATGCTCTTAGCAAGTGAGGGGCCCTGTTTGCAATCTCCTGGCGGGGGGTGGGGGGAAGAGGGGACAGGGAGAAAAAGGAGATGGAGAAAAAGGCCCACTTTATCATGTTTAACTTATATTAAGTTTAAAAATAGATTCCTAGGCACTGAAAGTAGAAAAAATGAATAATAAACAGGCCATAATTTCAAAAGCTGCAATACACTTTCATAAGTTGGGAAAATTCTAGGTAACTTTTGAGTCCTGGGAGGAGTCTGTGACATGATGATCATCTGTTACTCGTGTATTCAGTAAATGTTTATTGTTGCCAAGCACTAAAAAGATATAGATCCTTCCACCCCTGCAGCATCTACTCACGAAGAAGGAACCAAACACCAGTCACCTGGACAAACAGATTTGGTGAAGAGAGTCCCTGGAGCAGAGGCTGCAGCAAAGCAGAGGCTCTGGGTGGGACTGTGATGAGAAGGACTGGCCATTGTGTTATGAGAAGGAGCAGCTGGTGGGGAGCTGGTAGCCTAGAACATGTGAGGAGCTACATTTGAACTCCCGTTTGCCCAACTGGTACCCTTCATGCCATAAGCTGTGCAGAGGACATGGGAGTTGGGCAACATGGTAGCCCTGTAGGCCATGGTAAGGAATTTCAATGCTACTATATTAGGAAAGGGGACTTCTAGGAAGGTTTTAGGGAACGGAGTAGATGGGTGTCTGGGACCATTTAAGAATGAAGCATCAGGAAAAAAGAGTGAATACAAGGAGAAGAATGAGAATGTTCTTGAGATGTCCAATTGGATGGTTCGGAGCAATACCTGGAGTATAAACCAGTGAGTCTGTTTGTAAACTGGCTGTGGAGGGTGAAGCCAAGAGCCGAGGCTAAGGAGATGGCTCAGTCAGTAAGGGTTTGCATTGTAAAAGCATGAAGACCTGATTTCAGTCTCCAGAACCCATGCAAAAGAGCCAGACATGGTGGTGCATGCTTATAATCCTGGTGGGTCACAACCAGCCAGCCTAGCCTATGTGGCAAGCCACAGCCAATGAGGGATTCTGACTCAAAAAAACGAGATGGATGGTTCCAGAGGAACATTGCTCAAGGTTGACCTCTGGCATATATGCAAGCGTGTGCGTGCACGTGTGCATGCACAGAGAGAGAGAGAGAGAGAGAGAGAGAGAGAGAGAGAGAGAGAGAGAGAGAGAGAGAGAGGAGAGAAGAGATACCACCCAGGGTTTCAGTTTGAGTACAGGTCTAAATGAAGGGACTCACTGGTAGGTTTGCAAAGATTAGAGCAGGGAGAAGAAACTGAAGGAAGAGTTCATAAATTCTGTGAGCGCTAAGGTTTGTGAGGGAAAAAACTCATAAAATGTTTGCATTGACACATTTTTGCTAGGAAACCTTGGAAGCCCCTCGCTTTCATCTTCATCGATCTTAATGAAAACTCCTAATAGTCTTTGTTTAGCCCAGACAGTCCGGCCTTGACCTCCCAAGTGCTAGGGTTACAGGCATGGGCATGCCTGGCTGGGTGTCTTTGGCTTGTTTTGGTTTGGCTGGGTTTAGTTTTTTGTTTGTTTGTTTGATTGTTTGTTTTTGGTAGCTGAGAAATTCAAGATCCAGGGAAGGCTATGCAGAGCACTACAGTGATCTGGTTTATTTCTTACTTTAAATGATGAATACCATCAACCTTGGCACTTGTGTGCATTGAAAGGTGGAGAAGAGAAGTGGGGATCTCTTATGTGTGTAATTGACCTGTGTTAAATATATCGGCTAATTCAAGCCCCTGTGTGGTTCACATAATTCTATTTTGACAGCTCAGCAGGTGGCATCAATAACCGACTCGTGAGTGCTGCCATCCACTCAAACAGCTATCAGCCCATCTTGCAAGGCCCTTCTCTGTTGAATTGTTATGAAGACTTGCTTCCCATCATCCCCAAGCACACACCAGAGGCAGCAGAGGGCAGGCAATGCTCACCCCCCACAAAGCTCATAAGGATACTCTCTTCTCTATCTTCAACCTCAGTATAAACATTTCAATGGGAATTAACTTCTGTATGGGCATCCTTAACCCTGGGGTCAGCCAGTATATCCTGAAATTGTAATGGCTTTTGAAAATCCCTGCACTGAGACAAAGTTATCCATTGAAAAGTTACATGTAAGGGGGAAAAGATGGGATCATTAAGCTTATGGGGTAAAACGTGGAAATCAAAGCAAATATTAACACGATATTGTGCTGAGCATGGTGGGATAGAAAGGCTAATGCTAACGCAGGACAAGAAATTATCAAGTATTTCTAACATAAAGTTTGTTTTAAACTGAACATGAAATTTAGATTCCCAATGTCAAGGACAGCAGATGCTAACTACAAACTGTGCGAGCCGAACAGCTGCACGTGTGGCCTTACAGTAGAGTACTTGGCTCACCCTGAGATCAATCCCCAGCACCACACACACACACAAAAAAAAAAAGTTTACTCTGAATATAGTGTGAAATAATTGAACTGAAAAACGATTTTGCATGCCTTTATCCCCAAACTATCCCGTGTTCCCAAACACTGTCAGTCTCTGTTAAGAATCTCTGTGTTTCTGTCATTGTCAGACACAGAATTATGAACTGGTACCAGTCAGTCAAATGCATTCTGTTGCCCTCGGGGAGTTACTCATGGTAGAGGACCAGAGACAGAGCCTAGCATGGCATGGACACTAAACCATACTGTATGAATGAATGATGTGATATCAAATGTCATGTTTCTCATAACAATGATTTTTTTAATCCGAGAATTTCATACAGCATATTTTATTGTATTCTTTCCCATCCACCCCCTTCCAAGACCCCCCACCCTGACTCCACACCCACTCAATTTTACATTATTTCTCTTGCTTTAAAAAAAGGAAAAAGAAAAAGATGGAGAGGGAGAGGGGGAGAGAGAGAGAGAGAGAGGAGAGAAAGAAAGAAAGAAATGAAATGAAAGAAAAGAAATGAAAAGAAAGAAAGGAAGGAAGGAAGAAAGAGGCTTTTTTAAAAGCCGCTAAAAAAAAAAAAAAAAAAGGAAGTCCAATTTGTGTTGGCCAAGTGCTCCTGAACATGCAGCCTGCCCTGGAGTGTGGTTGATATACCCAGTACCACTCCACTGGAGAAAACTGATATTTCTTTCTCCAGGCAGCTATCACTTGTAAAGAGCCCGTTGGCTAGGGGCGGGACGTTATACTGCTTTCTTTCCTCTGTAATGAGACTTTGTCTGGCTTGAGCTTCTGCAGGTCTTGTGTGTGCTGTCACAGTCTCTGTGGGTTCATAAGCGCATCTACGTTGTTGAGTCTGCAAAATGCCATTTCCTTAAAATCACCACCTCTGGCCCTTACAGTCTCGACTCCCTTTCTTCTGTGTAGATCCCTGAGTCTTAAGGTATGAGGGTTGGGGGTGGGGTTGATGAAGACATCCCATTCAGGGCTGAGGGCTTCGAAGTATCTCACTTTCTGCACAGTGGGTCTCTGTGTTAACTCCCATCTACTGCAAAAAAGCTTCTCTGGGGAGGGTTAGTGATTCATTCATCTGTAGTATAAAAATATGTTAGTAGAAGTTATCTTATTGTTACATTCGTTTAATAATGCTGATTCTTGTTGAACTTTTCTCCTACAAGCTTTCTTGAAATTTTTGTGTGTGTACATGCGTGCACGTGTGCTTACACATGCATTAGTGCCACATTAATGTATGGAGGTCAGAGGACAACTTTTGGGAGTGGGTTTTCCCCTCCCACCTTTTATGTTCCAGGGGTAGAACTCAGGCTCTGTGGTGAACATCTGTACCCCCTGACTCATCCCATAGCTCTATAATCGAGTCTTACAATTATTATTTGATATATACATATATGTGTGTATATATGTGTATATGTATATGTGTGTGTACATAGATATAAAACTTAAGGATGGTACTGTTACTGGCCTGGGGTCCTCCTGCTCTCGTTGGAAGTTGTATTGAAGGTAGAAGCTCTTCTGTGCTGGTCTTGGAAGCCCTTGTATCTATCCCTGGGAATTTGACATCAGTGGCAGTAGACAGGCAGGAGCGGCAGTGGGGGACACCTTCTGTGTTACAATTCTCACACAGGCCACAGGTCCTAAGACCTTTAGTCCTGTGGTAACACCTGTCAGAGCTCATGTGCAGGCCTTGGAAGTGAAGATTCCTTCACCCTTGACCGCAGCTAGCGTTACTCTTCTTGGGCCAAGGGTGTCTAACCCCTTGACCCTTAATAACCCCGCCACCGCTGCTTCTATCACTGAAATCTCTGTTGTTGCAGCCCCGGTGGCCACTGTCAGCCCTGACTCTCTCTGTCATTGCTACCCTGCAGCTCTCCTGGCTTCTGCCAAGACCTCTCAGTGGTTCCTACAGCTCTGCCCCTGGTACTGTCAAGGCCGTGTGGTCCACGCTACAGCTCTGATGCGCTCCACGGCTCTACCTATCCTTTAGCTGTCAGGTAGCCACCACTTAGTAGATGCTGTAGCTTGGCCTATTGGCCACGTGCTGTTACAGGAATGCCAACGCACTGACCCAGGGTGGGCTGGCCTGTGAGAAAACAGTAAGGCTGTGACCAGCCCATATAGGGTCCTTGCAATGCTTGTTCCCTGCTGAGATGGACCGCCCCACTCGGCGTGAACTGCTCACCTTGGTCTGCAAAGAGATTGCTGTCAGCAGGCTGTGGCTCTTTTTTTATTCCCCTCCGTGTGTCTGCCTCTCCTGGCAATGATTATGTATAAATCCTAGGAAACAGGGACAGCTTGAGAGTGCAGCCCTAGCCTCCACGGTGCCATGACAACCAGCTTCCCAGCGATCACCCCTAATAACGGGCCACTCACTCGCCATCTCCTCCACCTGGGCAGAGGCTCCCTAGGGGGCTGGGGCTGCTCTTGGAACAGCTGCAAGAAGCTTCCTGTTGGGAACAAATTATCGGAGACAGAGAAGGGGGGAGCACAGAGAGCTCTTTCTGAGGGGAAAGGGGGTGGAGCCGAGAGGCCTGAGTCTCTAACCTGTGACGTGTGGCAGGATTCTGCGGACCTGAGGACACTGCCATCATGATCCTGGAGCCCCTGGCACCCCTGGCCTTAGGAAAGAACAATTCTGTAGAGAGAAAGATAGGGCTCTCATGGGCCTCTGCCCCTCACTAGCCTTGCAAGGAGAGGGTTATAATGGGGTAAAAGACTAATACGAGCCCTCATAAAGCCAGGCCTGCCTGTTAGCAGATTTCTTCATTAGGCTCCTGTCGAGACCCCCACTGCCAACTCATCATCTTGTCTGGACTGGAGCCGCCTCCTATCGCTGCTGCCTGCTGGAGAGAATGTACTCAAAGATCCCCCTCAATCAATATCCTTCCAGAATGGCAGGTCTCAAAAAGGGACCCGACCTGCTTAGCTAATAAATGACTATTCTTCACAAAAGGACGACAAACAGGCCCACAGTTAATGAACTTCTCTGTGGATGCTAGCCCAAATGCTGGCTTGAGATTGACAGGCCAGTGCTAAGCCAAGCACACGGTCTCGTTTCCGTTCCCTTTAGATCACAGATTCCGGCTGAGGCTCCTGCACAAGGAGGTTCCACCCTCGGCGCTAATGAGCCCTTACAGTGTGTGCACTCAGGGACCATGAGGTCCTGTGGGGCCCAGTCTCCCCATCCTGTTTCCTCAGCTATGAAGTAGAGATGATTCTGCCTCTGTGCTGTGCCGGGCAGCTGACAGGTGCTGTTGCTATCACCAATGCTTACTTTCTGTGAAGCCCGTTCCCTGAATTGGAACTTCCTAAACTCCTTGAGGATTTAAAAGAAATACAGACTTTTGAAAATAATAGGAAGAGGGGCTGGAAGGTGACTGAGTCATGCAGTGATGCACAGACATGAGGACCCGATTCTGTTCTCCAGCACCTACACAAAAAGCTGGTCACAATGACACATGTCTGAAGTCCCAACACTGGGGATCCTTGGAGCTTATGGGGCAGCTAGTGAGCCAGTGTCCAAATAAGCAAGCTCTAAGACACCTGACATTGACCTCTGTCCTACACCCACATGAACACACCTGTGCAACCCACACACATAAGCACGCACACACGCGCACGTGCACACACACACAAGCTTGAAGTTGAGCCAAGTTTACCGTAAGTTGGGAAGGAGGCAACACAGGCACTTGGGTGGTTCAGGAAGGCCAGAAAAGTGTAGACATCTCAGCTGATATACACTGACTATGGGGGAGCCACACTCCTCCTGCCTGTTGGCAATCAACTGAGCCGAGCAGAAATTGCCATTTGTATGGGCTGTGTAGACACTCAGGACAAGCCACCCATTGTCTTCGCTACCTGTCTGTGTATATTCACCTGTTCATGCTCTGCCTGGCCCTGAAGCAGATGATGAGTAGACCAGACAGGCCTCAGTGGAGTACTAGAACCCAAGAGAAGGTTACGGGAAGGCCGACACACTGACCCAAGGCCCAGGGTGGGCTGGCCTGTTGGCTGTGGACAGTGGGGACTGTCTGTAGGCATCTGAGCAGTGAGGAGCCTTGCTTTGGGATCACTCATCTAGGACACAGCTGGGTGCTGTGCAGTTTCGTGCTCTCCCACTAAACCGTCTCCATGGTTGGTCAGCTATCTGAAGCTCCTAGCTTCTGATTTTGCTGATCCTGTCAGAAGGTGAGCTTAGCAGCAGCAAAGGAGAAGGTGGCTAATCTGAGGTGGTTTGGCAGCTCCCAGCCCTGCCAAGACAGCTGCTTAGAGAGTGGGCTCTTTGTGGACCCAGCACAAAGATGATTGTACTTTGTACATCTGGCTACCCAGAGAGAGAGGACGGGGAGTTGACATGACCCAGGGAGAAGGAGCAGCTGTGAGAAGTTGAGAGAGCTCATGAACTCATATCATCAGCAGAGGCAGGGGGTGACATGAGAAAGGGGGCATTAGTTTCCTATTGCTACTATCCCAAATTATCGTGAGTTTAATGGACTTAGGGACTGGAAATCAGAGTTCTGGAAGTCAATTCTGACTTGAGCCCCATTGGGCCAAAGTCAAGGTGTCAGTAGAACTATGAGGACCACCGTCATTACATCAGACCCACCATAAAATGGAACATCATTTTGTGGTCTGTTTTAGTTTTTGAGATAAGTTCTCTCAACTTAATAGTCCTTCTATCCACAGCCTTCCAAGTAGGAGGAGTTCACCTTCTTATAGTTTTCAGGCTTGGAGTGAGTGAGTGAGAGAGAGAGAGAGAGAGAGAGAGAGAGAGAGAGAGAGAGAGAGAGTGTGTGTGTTCATTCCTTGAGATTTGGTCTCACTTTGTAGCCCAGGCTAGCCTAGAACTCCTGCCTCAGTCTCCCAAGTTCTGGGATTCCAAATGTGGGCCCCTATAACCCAGATCCCCCTCTCAACTTACACTCCGTCCGTTTACAGTCTTCATTGACCTTGTCTGCAACATAGTACAAGTTCAAGGAAGGGATGTGGATATGGACATCTTAGAGGGTAGAGTGCCAGTATTCTGTCTGCCACAGGAAAAAAAGGGCACACATTTTCTAATGAGGGCTGACACAGACCCGGTCACAATGAATAAGGAGGTCTGTTCTTTGTTAGAGGAACACAGGAACCTTGCTGTCCCTACTCACTCACATAACCCATTCTAATCTGTATACCTTCTGCCCTCTGTGGACCATGTGGGTCCCTCGTACTTGTTGACTTAGGGCCATGTGCCATGCCTGGTGGGAGTGTCTCGTGGTATGAAACTGAAAGCTCGGTGTCCCTGAGCTGAGTCCTAGTGTTCACTTCTTCCCTTAATATGTACGCTGCTTTTGTGCTATTGGGGCAGAGGTGAATTTCTGCAACACAAGCCCCCAGAGCCTGAAGTGGTTTATACCTTTAAATGCTTCTTGATCGCTTTCAGCACCCCTTGTCTCTTCTTTCTCTCTGTAAAGCTTTTGTCTATTTTGGATATTCTGGAGTCTTCTAACTGAAACAATCAGGTTTTATTTATGCTGCTTCGGTTTTTGTTTTTGGGTTTTTTTTTATTTGTTTGTTTTTGTTTTGTTTTGTTTTGTCTTTGAGACAAAGTTTCTCTGTGTAGCTTTGGAGCCTGTCCTGGAATTCACTCTGCAGACCAGGCTGGCCTCAAACTCACAGAGATCCGCCTGGTTCTGCCTCCCGAGTGCTGGGATTAAAGGCATGCACCACCACCCGGCTTCCCTTTGGTTTTTTTAGTATTTATTTTTATTGGGGGAATGGAACATGTGTGCTCTGGACGTATGTGGAGGTCAGGGGACCACTTACAGGAATGAGTTCTCTCCTTCCACCCTGTGGGTTCCAAGGATTGAACTTAGGTCCTCAGGTTTGGTGGCAAGTGCCATCACCCGCTGAGCCATCTTACCCGCCCTTTCTTGATTTCTGAAAGAGAGTGTTGATACGAAGCCCTCTCTGCTGACAAAAATGAGGGATGTGTGTGTGTAGGTGTTGGGTGTCACTCAATCACCTTGCCACCTTCTCTTTCTTTTCCTTCCTTCCTTCCTTCCTTCCTTCCTCCCTCCCTCCCTCCCTCCCTCCCTCCCTTCCTTCCTTCCTTCCTTCCTTCCTTTCTTTCATTGTCTTGGACAGGCTTTCTCACTGAACCTGAGCTCACCATTTTGGCTAAGCTGGTTTCCCAGCAAGTCCCCAGGATCTGTCAGACTGCCTCCCCACATCACCAGGGCTGGTGTTTCGAATGTGCACTGCCACACCCAACTTTTTACATGGATGCCGAGGGTCCAGGTTTAGGGATCCTCACTCCTGTGCAGCAAGTATTTTGGCCACTGAGCCCTCCCCAGTCCCCCAAAATGAGTTTGGGGCTCATATTTAGTGTTTAGCTTTGATTGCTTATTTTGAGACATTTGTGAAGGAAATACATGTAAGGAATTTTTTTAAGAGTCATATGCAAAACTTAGGGGCAGATATGATGGCTTCTGTATTCACTTATGTAATAAACTTTTTCATCAGACACCAGCTCCCAAATAAGGACATGGAGACCTCTTATTAATTATGAAAGCTCAGCCTTATCTTAGGCTTGTTTCTAACAAGCTCTTATAACTTAACCCATTTCTATTAATCTATATGGTGCCATGTGGCTCATAGCTTTTACCTCTCCTCCTGCATGCCCTGCTTCCCCTCTGTATCCTCTGGCATCTCTTCCATACCTTAATTCAGCTCTTCTTCTTTTCTCTCTGCCCAGAAGTCCCACCTAACCTCTTCCTGCCTAGCTATTGGTCATTCAGCTCTTTATTAAACTAATCAGAAGGTACCTTGGCAAAGACACAGCCTCAAGGTGTACAAAAAGATTATCCCACAACACACTTATTCTCCACCAGGCTGTGCCAGGCATTATGTGGCTGCAGAGTTCACTGAGGAATGGTTATGTGTGGAATCAATGAAGGGTGTATAAAAAGCCTATCACAAGGATTAAGCCACTGAACTTCACTGTTTCCCATTTCTGAATCCTCCGGTGCTAAATATGATCTCAATTCCCAATCTCTAACCCATGTCTGGAAAGAGGGCACTAAGTATATTAAGTACAGTAAGTATATCTACTAACTAAATCTTAAACTATTTCTTTCACTGTTCTGAGCTGGGCAAAGGCTGATGTTAGCAACCCTCGGGAGTTCTTACCCTCTGTGGGAAAACTGTGGGCCAGTTCCCTCGTTGAGCAAAATTAGTGGACCTGTCTTCTGTATAGTAAAACTTATTGGCTGCATCTCCATTGGTGAGCCTCTTCTCTCCAGGGGCAAAACTGTTGCCTGCAAATCTCCAAAGCCAAATCGCCATCTGCCTCACTTTGTATGGAAATTGCTGATTGTGTCCCCATTATGGAGAAAGAGCCTCCAAATAGAGGAGCCTGACAGCTGCGCTTCTCCGTGGAAGAGATGTCAGCAGAAGTGAGCAATGTAAAACCCAAGCATGAGTCTGGGTCTAGTCCTTCCTCATCACAAGCAAACCTTTGCATCCCTCTCATCCGTCAAGGTTATCAAAGCTAAGGTGATGGTGGCATTGAAATGAGACATTTAAACCAAAGACATGATAGTCCAGAGATGGCCTGTTGCAGAGATGACAATGAACGGACTCAGCAGGTTGTATTTATTTAATTATATGTATG
>CABHPR010141071.1:0-27038 GCA_902168415.1 Peromyscus melanophrys | reverse complement strand
TCTCACTCAGCTGTGAAAACTCTTCAAGAATTTTAGTATGATAATGTCTTTTCCAGATATATTTCCCAGAATCATATGTTTAATCATTCATGTGATATTTTCTAAATATTCTCACTAGTTCAGGTATTGTGTTAGATGTTGGGGCCCAGAAGGAAGAAAAAGTTTTGTCAACAAACTGTTCTAATGGTATAAGACATACAAGAGCTACTGTGACACAATGTGCTGGTGTGAATAAGGTGTTCCTTATAAAAACTGAAGCCTGGGAAATTAAGATTTACAAAATGCAAGTACTTACTGACACTTATGATTGGGATACATTCTAAGAAATGCATCATCATCTGATTTCATCATTGTGCAAATGTTACAGAGAACACAGATAGAACCAAGACCTCCACAACAGCACTGTGCACTGTAATTTTGATTAGGACCACAACTGCATGTGCACCTATCACTGGCCAAAGTATTGGTATATTGCACATTATTAAATTTAACAGATACATGCAGTAATGTCCAAATTGACCAGAATTTTGTATTATAACCTTTAATGTTTCACTTTACTGAGTTCTTTTGAACTTATTGTCCACATTCTCTCCAAAGTTCTCATATCCAAGCTGTATCTGAACAAACATATAAAGCCTTTTGCTCTTTTTGTCTCTTATTATGTGTCCCCAAGCATGTTGCCATCCCAACCATCTGAAATAGAGAAGGTCATGTGTCAAGAGCTTACCATAGCCAGACACAGTTCCATGGTTCCAAGTTCTCTGTCTGTTTGACTGTCTATCTATCTCTGTCTTTCTGTCTCTCTGTCTCTGTCTCTCTGTCCCTGTGTGTGTCTGTCTATCTCTGTGTCTTTCTGTCTCTCTGTCTCTCTCTGTCTATCTCTGTCTCTCTGTCCCTGTGTGTGTCTATCTCTGTCTCTCTGTCTCTCTCTGTGTGTCTGTCTCTGTTTGTCTGTCTATCTCTGTCTCTCTGTCTCTCTCTGTGTCTGTCTGTCTGTCTGTCTGTCTCTGTTTCTCTGTGTGTACCTGCACCATCTTAATAATCCCCTTAAAGAAAGCTGATGCTCTCTTGATGGTTTGATTGTGAGCCTAACCTTTAACAAATGAATGGCTCTCCAGCTCAAAAATTGATATTTTCACCTCATTTTTAAATGAAGAAAGTAATCCTGACCTCAAATGACTTGCTCAGAGGATCAGGCAAGTAAGGTTTCTAACTCATGTCTGTTTTCCTATATCTGTGCCTCCTAAACAATGACTTCCCTGACCTCACTCCCCATCAGTTTTCAGTTCTATTTCTGGCCCTATCACCCTACTTACACTCTTCTCACTAAGGTCATCAAATAACCTCCTAATTTTCAGATTTAAATGGGCTTGAGGTGACCCACTTTATTGGCCTTGTTCTGTATTTCAATTACAAACTTCCTTTTTTCAAAGTCTCTTTTCTATAGACATGAAAAATTTTTAGACTTTTTCATGAACATTTAAATCTCTTCTATCTAAATTTTAGTTAAGTTCTTTACTCAATTATTTATTTAATTTTCAAAAGCATATTTGCTTTTTACTCACACTTTATTTATTGATTTTTTTAAGTATGTTTTCACTTAAACATTTCACTTTGTCGTGGATAAAAAGAAAATGGCCACTAAAGGGAGTGGCACTATTAGGAGATGTGGCTTTGTTAGAGTAGGTGTGGCCTTGTTGGTAGAAGTGTGTCACTGTGGGGCTGGGCTTTGAGGTCCCCTGTGCTCAAGCTACTCATAGTGTGACACTAAATTTACTTCCTGCTGCCTGTGGTTCAAGATGTAGAACTCTCAGCCCCTTCTTCAGCACTATGTCTGTCTGCATGCCGCCATGTCCCACCATGATGATAATGGACTAAACCTCTGAAACTTTAAGCCCCAATTAAATGTTTTTCTTTATGAGTTACCATGGTCATGGTGACTCTTCACAGCAATAGAAACTCTGACTAGAATTTGGTACCAAACAGAAATTGGTACCAGAGACTGGGATATTTCTATGATAGGCCTGACCATGTTTTTGTTTAGACTATTATGGACTTTGGTACTTTGGATTAGGAGCATAGTGGAATGTTTTAAGCACTGCTTTTAAAAAAAAAGACAATGGTGCTGAAAATCATTTGAACTCTGTGGGGCTGGCTTAAGAGGTTTCAGAGGAGAAGAATTTTAGTATGTTGTTTAGATTGTTCTTATGATATTTTGGTGGAAAATGTAGCTGGTTTTTGCCCTTTTCAAAAAAGTCTGCCTAAGACTAAAGTGAACAGTTTTGGATTAATTCCACTGGCAGAGGAAATTTCAAAACAGCCTAGTATTGACTCTGTCAAATGGTTATGAGTGGTCACTCTTATGAAGATTTGTAATGAAAAGCAGTAAACTCAGAAAGTAAAAATACAAAATGTATAATTTGAGGAGAAAAGGAGTACCAGGAGCTAAGTTCTGTCTTCAGAAAGCTAAACAGATTAAGAAATGGAATAAAAGGAGTAGTTACCTCAGAGAAAGATCCCACCCAGCTAAGTTTCCAACTTGTAAAAAGGAATTAAAGAAAAGCTTAGAGCTGGGTGTGGTGGTGCATGCCTTTAATCTCAGCACACCAGACACACTTCAAAAAACATATTTAGGATATACCAAACCACAAAATTTATATTAGTATTTTCAGAATATACTTAGTCAATAGGGAGCAAAATGTTTAATAGAAATGAAGTCAACATGAGCAACATCTTTATGGACTTTACAAACTGTTATGGAAGATAAGACATGTACAAAACAGTAACAAAGTATGCTGTACTTTGGCCATTTCAAAATTATGTGTTAAAGAATTATTAGAATTGTATGGGGGAGAGTTGCTCCCATTGAAGGCACTCAAATAAATTTCATGAGTTAGTATCTGAGCAAGGACTTCAGAGATGAATAGAATGTGAACTTAACAATATTTGGGTTTTTCCTATACCTTAGTGAAGCCCACTTTCATACAAAGCACTTCTCTAAAGAAATTAACAAGAAAGAAGCTTTAATTTCAAGTTATTTCCAATCTAGTTAAGATAAAAGAAAATCAATTGTTAAAGGTTGAAAGAAATAATGGTAGAGATTTTCTTAAATCTCCCATCAAAGAAAATCACAAAAACAGAGGAGCACTAACTCATCTCTAGGAAGCAGTCCAGCTAAGGCTAAGCATCAGTATCAAACAACATGGATGTGGGTTCTGGGAAGACATCACTCAAGAGAGAAACCAAGAGATCAGCAATGGATGAGTGGGCTGTTTGTGCTGAGTGGTAGTTCACAAAAGCTGCAGAAAAGCAGTGCAAGATGTGGCTAGATTAAGGGCCTAGACTATGGAAAGGGCAGAGGCCAGTGAAGAGTTGAAGTCATTCTTTAGGAATACTTCATTTCTGACTAACCAGTAATGCTAACTTACAGGCAGTTCCACATATGGATTCATTTTTCTTTATAACAAAGACCAGAGATTTACTTCATTGACTACATTCCTAAATGAAAAAAAAATAATATTGCTAGTATCTAGCAACCCAGTCTTGGGATTTGTTGTCAAATTTTCACAAACTCCCACAACTATCTTAATTGCTGCTCTGGTCATTTTTTGTTACTTTATGCTTGTGAGTAACAGCTATCTTATTTTATGATCTATGTCATCACAGAAAATGAAACAGAAAAACAAATATCAGTTTCCTGACATCAGAATCCAGCACTGGTCTACAGCTTGTAACCATAATCTTCAGTTACTAATCAACTAGGTTGGTCTCTACCTTTTGGTTTGGCACTTAGGTGACTTGATCTATCTTCTAGGAAATAAATATTCCAAAGTATGAACTCACCATATACTTTGACCTCTCTAAATTTGATTACACAAAAGCAGAATAACTGGCCAATTCAAGGAAATTAATCTATTAACAGGAAAAGAAGAAATTAAAATCTCCAAATTTCTTCATAAAAATGTTTCCTTTACATTTATTGTTATCATGCTACATATTCTTATCAAAGTGGCCACATTCAACTGTCTTCCCTGGCAACAGAAATCTATGACACTCCTTTTTCTTGTCTATCAATTTTTCTGAGGCAGGAAAGCAATATCCAAGTCTCTACTGCCTGTTGAGAATACCCTAAGTTACATTACTACAGTACTTTGTTACGGTACCTCACTGAGAATACATTTTTAAAAAGTAATATTTTAGGGGCCAGAGAGATGGCTCAGTGGTTAACAGCACTGGCTGCTCTTGCAGAGGACCTGAGTTCAATTCCCAATATTCACACAGTAGCTCACAACCATCTATAACTCCAGTTCCAGAAGATCCAATGCTCTCTCTTGCTTCCACGGGCAACAGGCATAGTACACAGACATATATTCAGAAAAAAAAAGCCACCCATATCCATAAAAAATTTTTAAAGAATGAAAGAGATATGTGTGTGTGTGAGAGAGAGAGAGAGAGAGAGAGAGAGAGAGAGAGAGAGAGAGAGAGAGAGAAGTTTTATATTTTAGATCCGAAATAGCAGTATTCCAGTGAGCATCTTCCATTACTGACAGGCAGTGGAGTAAACTGGATGCTTGAAAGTAATAAAAATTACAGCATCAGGAATTAGGGAAGGCTTCAGGAATAGACGTGAGTGACAGCAAATGTGGAAGGCCTACTCTACCATCTTGCTAAATCCTAATATCACAAAAGACCAATTCACAAACCAAAAAAAAAAAAAAAATGTCCCTTAAGCGTTTGGCTTATAGAACCTAAACAGGATGTCTCAGAACCAGCTCATTCTCCACTTTCAAACAGTGAGACCTCTCCCTGCAGCACCTTCAAAGTCAGCCTCTGTGTCCCTGGCCTTCTAGTCACACCTTGCATTTCAGAGGCACCTGGCATTTCAGTTATACTCAGTAGCCAGTCAACATCAGAATCTTCCCATGTCTTCCTTCAAACTCTCTTCCTATCTCTTTTGTATCTCTTTTGCCATCACAGAATGGGCTTCTCCTACCACACTATTGGCTCTCCATCTTAGAGGATGCTTCTATCTCGCTGATAAATTTCAGAGTGGGATATTCTCCCTAGCTTCACTGAAGTCATTTCTGTCTTAGCATATTCCAGAACCACACAGATAGATACCTTCCTGAAGATACACGTAAGGAAATTACGTTCCTTACATACTCTTATTTCTTGACCTCCCCTTTCACTGCTCTTCTGTTTCTTTAAAAGTACTGTGCTTACTCCTAGGATACATGTAATGCTTCTTAGATATTTCATGTTTGAAGCATGCTTCTTGAAGCACCCAGCCCTCCACACACCCTCTATACTGTCAGCCTTCTCCAAGAATTGCTCAAAAGGAAAAGATAATATTTCCCCAAATCTACTCTAGCTAAATGTGTTACATTTTCTGTCCAGTTGATTCACAGTATAATTTTCCATCTCATCAACTTCTCAATGCTTATTTACACTGTTACTAGTTGTGATCTTGAGATCTGCAGGTTTTAATATAGTTTTCTTTGACAGTCTTTGACTCTTTAAACAGGAAAATGTTTGCAGACACCCACAACAAAAGAGAGTGAAAAGGACACTCCGAAGAAACCTACCTGTCCATGCTTTTGCTGAGGGGCCATCCCATGAGGAATTTTGGGATATGTTGAGGCCTTGAGATCAACTTCACGTACTTTGGGACGCACCACATCAGAGGCCAGACTGGAAGAAATAGCCAGAGACTTGGGCCGGGTAGCTATGTTGCCGGTTCCCCCCAGGGTGCCTTGTTCACTTTGTCGGCTTGTAGCTTCATCTTCCCCATCAGAATCCACAATGAAAACATATTCTGCTTTGAAGAGGTCCCCTTTCTGCATTCCTTGTGGTTCGCTCCTATCAAATCTCTTTCCTTGTGAGTTCCTTCCACTGACCTCCGAGGGATAAGCCAGTATCCTCTGGTCTCTCTCCTGTTGGCTCTCACAGCTGAAGGTCATATGGCCACTGTACTCACACTGCAACAAATGTAGGGAGATAAAAATGCTGATGTGGAGGTGACAAAATGCATCTTTTTGTTAGAATATGCTAAAAAGTTTAAGCGACTCATTGAAAGGTTTTAAATACATCAAAATACCAGGCTTGCCTGAGAGAAATGGCCTGAAACACATGCTTCCTTTTATGAGCTCATCTGTTTGTACTGCCCCAAAGACTTAGAGTTCAGACTTAACATCAACAAGTAAAGTTTCCTGCTTCCCAGGAAATCATGAGGAATGGAGAGCGGAAAGAAACCAGAATGGGCAGAGCAAGAAGGGTGATCAGTGAAGATCGTCACAAAGCGGCTGTCATGTGGACAGGACAAGGTTGTAGCTACTTATCAAACAACCAGCATATCCTTTACCGATAATGGTGTGTGGGAGTCCTATTAAAAAAGTACCAAAATAAATTTCTAAACTTTTGAAAGGAAAGGTAGCATTGACACAAAGTACATCAGTTATCAAAATAAATAATCTAAGTTAGTTGGAAGGGGCTCATGAGTAGGACTGTTTTTAAGATGCAGAGGCTGGAGAGACGTGTGAGTGGGTAAAACAACTGCTTTAGGAGTGTGAAGACTTGATTTCCGATCCTTAGCACCCACAAAAGAAAAGCTAAGTGGCGTACACATGTCTATAACACCATCACTGTGGCTCAGGGGCTTGCTAAGCAGCCAGTCAGCCACTCTAGCCAAAGCCGTGAGCTCCAGGTTCAGTGAGAGACCCTGTCTCAAAAGATGTGGCAGAAGAGCAACTAAGGAAGACACCCAGGGTCCACTTTGGGCCTAGACTCATGCCAACATCGACAAGATGTACATGCCCATGTATAAAGAAATAGACAAACTTAATATAAAATGGGTTTCCTTTTCAGTACACTATTTCATTTTGAACTGTCATTTTTGAACTGGGACTTTTCAATATTTCAATACATTTTTCTATGAATATTCAGAATGTTTATGAGACCTGAGTTGATATAGTTTTATCAAGCTATCAAATTTCTTTTTCTAAAATAACAGCCATGGACAGATGGTGCTTGAAAGACCCAATGCCAATTTCCTTTTTTTAATAACTATTCTATGATTGTTCTTTTTTTAAGCAACTTTTCTATAATGCTCAAATTAGTTCAAAAGAAAAAAGTAAGTCACTAAATCCTAACAAGTTCAACTATGATGGTCAATTTAACATATGCTAACATGTATATGTTGCATGTATAGAGACAGAGTCAAAAATTGATTAAATATAACTGAACTGAAGAGGTAATTTATAACCCCAGGCCATACTGTTTGGCTGCTCCTGATACTGATGCAGTCTAAACGACATGGGTAAAACTTGTCTGATGTGGCTTTCTCCATTCTCTCTTTACTCTAATGTAGAGTCTTTCACAGCATCCACCACTACCTCAGGTTTCACCACACACTCTTCCTGTCTCTGCTCTCATTGTCTTCTCAGTAACTAGTGAGTCCTGTGAGCTGTTATTAGCCACTTGGAATGTGTTACTAGCCTGATCCTCTGAGCAAGACACTTGAGGTCATTATTACTTTCTTCATTTATAAGATGAGTTGAGACTATCAACTTTTGAGATGGAGAGATGGATCAGTCGTTAAAGGCTAGGCTTACAAACAAAACAACAAGATAATATTAACTTTCTTAAAGATGATAAATGTGATGATACACTCATATGCATGCACACACGTGCATGCGAGCGTGCTCACACACACACACACACACACACACACACACACACACACACGCATGCACACACACGTACAAAAAGAGAGAGAACTTGGAACTATCTAACTGTGTCTGGCTATGGTAAGCTCTTGACACATGACTTATTTAATAAGGTTGAGACAGCAACATGTTTGGGGACACATAATAAGAGACATGAGGCTTTATACATTTGTTCAGATATATACACATATGTATGTACATACATATGGCAGTCCTGGAGATGCAACCCATGTAGCTCATGCTAAGCTCATGTTCCACTGCAGAGCTAAACCCTCAGCCCTCAGAAGCATATTTTTAATCATCCTTAGATTTCACAATCATCTTACTTTAAACAGAGGAAATACACATTGATGAAAATTTCCAAGTCATTATTATAGATCATTTTAGACTGTCATTCAAAAATTTTAAAGAAGAAAAGTAATCCTACCCTATTTACTCTTTCTGGACTCTTATCACTTGGTTCCTCAGGAATTTTAACAAGGAATTTGGAAGTGTCAGCCAACTGAATGTGGGTTGGTAGTCTTCTGACAGTGGGGACAAATGTGAAGATCAGAGGTTTGGCTTCAGAATCTCCAGGAGAGACCTATGAGATATGTAAGAAATTAGACTTTCAGCCTTGTCAAGGGTTTATCTTGACTTTATTCTTCACATTTCGTATCTATCTCATTCACTTTGTTAAGCTGCCTGCTGTCCTGTATTGATGCCAATAAAATCCACATAAAAATATTCATACTGCATGAGGACCCCCTTTAAAACTCCCATAGCAAGGAAAGCAGCCTTCCCTGGGAGGGGTGGGGGGCAGCACAAAGCAGCAACCTGGAAAGCTATTCATCAGACAATAGCTAAGTCCCTACTATGTGCAGAGAGGTCATTCCAAACACAACCTGGTCTGCTTCAAATATGTCATCCATCCATTAGCCTTAAGGTAATAGGCTTGGATTATGGACTTATGACCAACAAACATGCAAGAAAATTCCAATATGCATCATATTCATGGTAAAGTGTAGACTTAGAGTGAAAGATGCCTATCAGAACATCAGCTCCTGCACTAAAGGATGTGCCTTCTTACTCATTTATACTTAATTTACTTAAAAGTAATTTCATTAAGTGCTTGCTTTGTGACCCCGGGAGGAAAGGCTATAATAGTGAATAGGAAACAGTCAGCAGACTACTCACAAATAGAAACGGATATGCACGCAGTGCTAAAGGACCTGTGTTTCCAGATCCCTGAATCTCACACCTATCCCCACACCTCATACCCAGCCCCAAACACACGTATCTGTTCTCCTCCATGCTCTTCAGTTCTATTGTGATGCTGCTGTTACAGCTGGCAGTCACCTGGGTACACTGCCTTGTTCTTGCTTATTTAACAAAGTCTTATCAACTTCAGGGACTAGCAATTTAACAATGAACAAAAATACCTACTGCCATGAATTTAACCAGCGGAGGGAGGAGAGCAGTAATAAATGAATGTGCAAAATATATAGCATTTCCCTGAGTGCTATGCAGACTTCTTATCAGGCTTCATAGAAGCCCATGAAGAAGAAAACAGTGGGTCAGGCTTGGGTTCATACTGATAGTAATAATGATAGGAAGTATTAAATTCTAGAGGTTTTTTTTTTTTTAGGAAAATATATAATTGGCAGTGAAAGATGAGAGAAAGGCAAGATTTAAAATGAGTATAAAATGTTTTATCTGAATAACTACAAGAAATAATCATCCTTTCACTAAAATAAGGAACCAAATAGTTCTAAGTAGTTTAAGGAAAGAGTTCAAAACCAAAGGGGACGAGAGATGCCTCAATGGTTAAGGGAACATACTGCTCTTGCGGAGAGGATCTGAGTTCAGATTCGCAGTTCACAACCCCAAGTCCAGGGGAATCAACACCCTCATCTAGACTCCGAGGCACCAGTGCTCACACTTGCACAGACCACATGGGCATATAGACATATAGACATCTTTTCTTTAAAAAACAAATTCAGGATTTGGTGAGAAGTTTGAAAAATGCTTAAGAATGCCTGGAAAGAGCCACTTGGTCATAACTTGGGGAGGCTGGCATCTAACCATCCCAAAGGAAAACCAGGCCTACCTTGCCTTCCATGAAACCAGTGTTTGTGTGAACCGGATGTTCTCATTTTCAGTAGAAGGCCAGGTGCCATCTGAATTCCTGCCACGCACCAATTCTGACACTTGGTTTTCAACACATGTGGGTCAAAGGGAAACTACCTCAGCATCTGAATCTTCTGTATTAACTGTGCATGTGCTCTATTTTGATCATTTTTAAACACCATATTTTACTCTAAAAAAGTAAGAAGTGTTCCCACAAAAATAATAGTATAGAAATTCTGGACGACTATGAAGTCTGGACCTTGACCTTGAGAAGATGATCTGAGAGGAAGGGCAGAGTGGCAGTGGATGACTTCATACCCCAGTCACCAGTAAAAGGGTCTTTATTCTTTCCTTTCTCCTTCCTTCATTCCTTTCTCTCTTTTTTTTTTTTTTTTGAGAGAAAGTTGATGAAGTTGTGTGGGTTGGAAGGGGAATTGTCGGGTAGGATTTGGGGAGGGGAAATAATATGAACAAAATATATAATAAAAATTAATATTTGTCATTAGCCCTTAACATAGCCAGGTCAGAGTTCACAAGCAGTAGCTCATCATCAGAAAGTAGTAAGTCACTTTTTTTCCTTAGTGGGAAGAAAGGTTAGACCTCTTATAAGGCTAGGAAAAGCCATTAGGCTGATCAACAACACATAATGCTCCAGACTTTCTAGATTATTCTAGGGAGGGTTACTGACATATCTAATCTTGTCATCAACTTTCTGAGATGGAGAGTGGTTGGGAAAGGGATATCCCTGAGGATATTCAGAGGTTGAACTTCATTATCAATTCGATAGGATTTTGAAATCTTTTAGGAGACACACCGCTGGTGTGACTATGAAAGTGCCTCCAGAAAGGCTTGACTGACAGGGAAGGATGCACCTGAGTGGGCAGCATCATCCAATGGACTGGGGTTCCAACGAAAAGGAAAGATAAAGAAGCCAGATCAACCTCAGCATCCATCTCTTTCTGCTTCCTGAATGAGGGTACAGTCTAACAGGCCGCCTCACACTCCGGCTGCTGTGCCTCTGGGAGCATGTTGAACTACACATTCAAACCACAAGCCGGAACAAACCCTTCCTCTCTTACACTGCTTTTTGTCGAGTATTTGGCTACAACAATGGGGGAGGGGGGAGTAGCTATAGTAATTCAAATAATCATCCTGTCGTCTCATTTGGACAAAATGGTAATTTAACAGGAACCAAGAAAGGAGTGACTTACTTCCAGTGCTTAGAGCTGCCCTCATTTTCCTATGAAACGTGTTGGTCTCCCTGAAGTCTATCCAAAAGAAAATAAATAGCTCTATATGAAAGACCTCAGTGTAAATACCCCAGGGTTACAAACCCATAGATAATTAATGAACAGCAGGTAGCCATACCTTCTAAAGCATGTACAGTGATCAAAACTTACCTCTCCAAATGCCTTACACAACTGTCCAGTTCAATTTGTCTTATCTCTAAAGTAAAAAAAATTCTACAAGTGATACTTCACAGCCTATAGACTTTTTAAAAGTTGGAAACTATAATTGTAGTAAATAAAACAAGACCCAAGTATAAAGAGGAGCCAGTGCAAGAATGAACAGGATGGGCTCTTACCACAGTACTACAGAAAAATTTCTAAATGTGACTACATGATGAAGAAGGAGGTTGCCTTCAATTTTATCGTTACTTTCTCCCCACGGGAACCTCTGAACCCTATGTAAAATGTTTTCACCAATGTAGGAAAACAATTCTACTTCCTTATTTTAGTTAAAAAAAATATAATGTTTCAAATACATATATAGAAAGAGATATATACCTATATATATGAGAGACTATATCTATATGATTACATATATGATTATATATATATATATATATATGATTAAAAGCTTATCTCCCTGGGTTACTACTGAATAGAACTAAATTCAGGGATTAATTCCTGTCCCTATACACATTCCCAGAACATCAGGAAGGGGCAACCCTTTGTTATTTACTTTCAAGGAAGCAGAGCAAAATTAGCACAGGCCTCCTTTCATCATCTTTATCTATCACCTGTATCTTACCAGAAATCTAAGGTTCACTTGAAAAGACACTGCTGATTCCCTTGTTCGGTTGAGAAAAAGCCATTTACCATTTACTGCATACTGTGTGGCAGATCCAACGGAGCCCCAAAGTGAATCGCTATGGTGACGAAAAATCATTTTCCAACAAAGCAGAAGCAGATGCAAGCTAATGGCATTCACTTCTTAATTGCCAATTAACACTTTCAGCTGCCAATGCCAGTTAAACATCTTATCCCTGGGAAACTATTTTAATGACAGAAACAAGAACTAAACGGATTAAAATAGTATCCTAAATTTGGCTTGAAATACCCCAGATCTGTAAGACTGACCCCTTCTCACCACACAGGCTAGTAATGTGAGAAACTGCCTTACAGGCTGCATGCTCCTTTGCTCAGCTTCGGGCTGTGCGCTTTTGTTTCTCCTATTTCCCTAAAAGTTCTGTCCCCGTCACAGCCCCATATTGACACCCGCAGCACAGAGGGCCACTAGCCTCTTACTAAGAAAAGGTGTCGCGAGCATTCTAGCCCTACGCCAAGCGCATCCTTAGCATCCAATGAACAGTTTTGTCTTCATCGGTTGCCCGTTTCTCTAACTGTAGATAACATCTCATTTCGATACACAGACAAATTGATCAGCACCCGGGTAGCTTACCCTCACACCCTCTGGCATATACCAGGAACACGGTGCCTTTAAAAGTTACTGAAAGCATTAAGCAAAGACTTCCTTTTACCTTGGGTGAGGTCTCAATGCTCCCCGCTAAGATGCAGGAGGTCATTTGGAAGTAATTGTTCCCGCAGTCACTCAGAAGCCCCTGTACTGGAAGCATTGATTCATCACATAAGGGAGTGAGCAAACCAACGACTGAGGTGGGAAGAGAGCCTGTTACTAAAACAACACAGGCACACGCACGCGCACACACACACACACACACACACACACACACGCACTCGCATGCACCCACACGAATATGCACACATGCACATGAACCCACATGCATATGCACAAATGCACGCGCGTGCGTGCAAACACACACACACACACACACACACACACACACACACACACACACACACACAGGTTGGGGAGCGGAATCTAAAAGGAGAAGCAGATTCTTCGCTGCGTTGGATATTTTTCATCTCCAAAGATTTGTTTTGACAATTTTTACATTTGGAACTTCACAAGAGGTCACACTGACTGCTAAAATGGGATCAGTGGAAGTGAAAAATTGCCACCTATATATGTGCTTGCCCTCTTTTCCTCTCATGCATGCAGTCCAATTATGTATTCTGTGAAAGGAAGGGAGAAGCCAGATTGTAGAGCAATGAGAAGCTGATTGAAAGGCCCTGGCATCTGCCAGTCTCAGTGATCAGTTGGCCACACTTGCAGAGAACATTCAGAGGCACAAACACATGCAAACACAGTGTCTAAATAAAGAACTGGAAACCAGTGATCATTGTGAGGAAGTCAATCATTTCAATGACGAGTCCTTGGTGTGTGATCGGCAGTCAATGATACAAGAGCATCCGAGTGACTCAATTTTTGCTGTTAAACAAAAATAGTTCTAAAATAGAACCTGTTACCCTATACTTGTCAGAACAAAATTCCCTTCCAGTTTCTGGAAGACGGTGGCTGTCCTGATTACCGATAAACAAGTCGCAAATGTTTCTCATGAGATTGGCTGTAGTCATCAGCTTTGAGTATTTCTATCTTCTAAGCATTGATTTTTTTTTCTACAAATCTTTACTATCTATATTTGTGCAGAGGCGGTGAAAGATGCGGTGTGGAAGGTGCTGAGTATATACTGAATGCTATGCGAAGGAATGAAGGTTTTATTTTGTGTACAGTTACAGCATTTAACACTTTCAACATTGTCAAAAGCCTGAATTTATGAAAATCGTGAGTACAATAATTATTCAAAGTGATTTTATTAAGAAGCAGGAAAGCTATTGCAAACAACATTCGTACATCTTGACCTAGAAATGGGCTAAATTTCTGAATATAAGTGCTCTTACATCTCTAGAAACGTGTATCTTCTGATATTTACACTTATGGATACACAAGAGGTAACGTGTACCTGATGCCAAAAACCTTTCATTCTCTCTGAGACTATAAATCTGGTATATAAATAACAAAGATAGAAAGTGAAGAGCGTTCTGAAAAGGACTCCCATCCTATAGTTCCTGCAGGTCACTGCACACCGCACCATCTGGGGCACGTTTACAACTGCAGTTTCTGTTTGAGGGGTTCTGCAATGGAGTCTCTGCACCTGCATTTTCAACAAGCTTCATGGTCTGGTTGTGCCCTGTTGCTGGTGTTCACTTCTGCTTCACTTCTCTGTTGCTCTGATAAACACCATGACCAGAAGCAACTTGGGGAGGAAAAGGTTTATTTGGCTCACAGATCCTGATTGCAGTCCACCACTGAGGGAATTCAGGACAGTCACCATGGGGGAACACTGCCTACTGGCTTGCTTCCAGGCTCCCATGCCACTAACTTGCTTATACCTCCTAGGACCACCTGTCCAGGGGTGGCACTGCTCATAGTGGACTGGACCCTGTGATATCAATACACAATCAAGAAAATGCCACACAGACTTCACTACAGGACAATATAATGGAAGCATTTCCCCAGTTGAAGTTGGTTCTTCCCAGGCGACTCTAGTTTGTGTCAAGTTGACAGAAACTAACCAGCACAGAGGCATTCTACTGACTGTTCAAAGTTCACAAGATCACAGATACTTGCAGTGGATTAATTGCAATAATTTGACTATACCAAGAATGGGGAAATGGTGTCCTGCTAGCTTCAGGACAACTTACTTAGCAGATAGAACAGCTTTAAGGAAGCTCTTGTTGGAACAGCAAGAGGAGAGAGTGGCAGGAACAGTCACAAAACATCAGACACAAGTTGGAACATTGGCCAGAGGACCTCAGAGAAGTTCTGAACTGCTCACCTGTGAAATGTGGAGAAGTATAGCATTGTACCACAGAGAATTACAGTCAGATTAAGCTTGGGGAGCCCACAGCTCTGTGTCAGGCAAGATCCATGCATATTACTCCTCATGGCATTATGGTTTTTTTAACCTTATAAATAACATGAGTGAGAATAAAGACTCATACATGTGGCGATATATTATGTCCCCCCAATACACTGTATACCCTAATAATACTTATTTGGGGTCAGAGATCAGAACAGCCATTAGATTAGATGTAGAGGCCAGACAGTGATGGCACACCCCCTTAATCCTAACATTCCAGAGGCAGAGATCCATCAGGATATCTGTGAGTTCAAGGCCACACTGGAAACAGAGCCTGGCATGGTGGCACACACCTTTAATCCCAGGACTTAAAATCTCTTGTCTTGCTTGGGAAAGACATATGCCTTTAATTCCAGGAAGTGATGGCAGGAAGCAGAAAGGTATATAAGGTGTGAGGACCAGGAACTAGATGCTTTTAAGCTTTTAGGCTTTTGAACAGCAGTTCAGCGGAGATGCTTTTGGAATTTACCCCAATATCTGGCTCCGGGTTTGTTTTTTTTTTAATTAATAAGACCATTTAAGATTTGCCTTACACATAGGACCAGAAAAGCAGGTCAAATCTAGATCACCAAATCAGGTATTTTAACTTTCTGCAGCATGGAATAAGGATGAACAGCTGTATATGTATACTTTTATGTAATGAACAAAACCTCAAAGAGTGCCTACCACCAAGTTGTAGACACACTCATCTCTGAATTCTAGTCTGTGGATCCTGGGCCAGTGAGGTCTAGTCTTTTGTCAATGGTTCCATTTATTCTAAGTGAATTTGACAATTCCAATGCTCTTGTCTTATATGTCACTCTGCTCTTCCCACTATAGTCTTGCCTTGTTACCATTGTCTTCCCCAAGCATAAAACAAGGCAGGCCATTAGACACAAATTTGGAAAAAGAAATGTTTTAGCCTCTGTCTTTAGCTCTGTCCAAAGCCTTCCTTGGAGCACTTGGTAACATGAGAACATTCAACCTGTGAATTTGCTATTTTCATGTATCTTTTAGCAACTTTTCTCAAATAATTTTCTTTTATTGTTTTATTAAAAAAAATAATTCATGCTGTTAAAACTATTTCAGCACCAGAAGTCACAATTTTTACTTAAAATAAAAACTTAAAAGCCATGCATTTCAGCAACATTTGTCAGCCATCTGGTTAGTTACACATATAGCTCCAAAGAGTGCGTGAGTTTAGAATAATTTCTATAGAAACCATTTTCACTTGGCCAGAAAATGAGGGCCCCTGATCAAAGGGGGAATAAAACCTCTAGATCCTAATGTTATCATTTACTTGAAGGGAGGAGCATGGTAGAGTGCCACCTACAATTATAGTTGCTTTTCCTCTGGTCAAGGAGAACCATTTAGGTTCTCGACATGGACCATAAGCTTTTTATAAATATAAACTTCCAATGATCTCTCTCCCACCAAGGACCAAAACTACTCTGCTAGACAATCTTTCTCCAAAAGAAAGTGTGGTTTATTAATGTTCACAACAGACACCTCCAATCCTAAACTCTCATTAGCATCTGACACTGCTTATGGCTGAAGCAGACATCCTTTACCTTTCTTACTATATAAATATTGCTGCAATTCCTCTGAGATGAAAGAGTCTTAAGATACTACTTTTAAAATAAATAATATGGAATTAATAATATCTCTTCCTGATATAAGAATCGAGTTGGAGAAAAATAATAGATGAGCCTACTGAAAGTTAGCCAAGACACTTATGACTGAAGAGATTTCACCTGCAAAGGCCATTCTGACATCCATTTGTCTATTCTTGGGCTCTGTGCTTGATCACATGCACATAGTAGCACTCCATTCACTTACCTCCTTAAACATCTGGTGAATGGCATGCACTGTTCTACACACTGGGAGACACACACCCTACTGCCAACCTAGTGTATCATCTTAAGAAGGAAATGCCTTCACAAGTGACATCACAAACAAGGGCTATAGTCTCAGGAAGAAGATGTTTTCACACATGACATCAAGATGAGTAAAGGAAAGGAGAGAAAAGAGTGAGGTATTGAATTGAGGCTGCACGTGAAATAAGTCTAGATCGCATGGTGAAGAATCACTCTTGGTTTTTGCATTCTCTGGTCCTGTTTCTAGACATCAACATTAGGACACAGTTATTCTGTCTCCATCCTGGATGATTTTGCCCCTCTGATGATGAGAAATGCCAAGAGTGTGGATTATTTTCTTCTGGGGTGACAGTTGATAATAATGATCCAAATGAGGATTACCCCAATCTACAGGTACATGATGTTTCAAGCAAAGTCCAATGTCATCTCAACAGCCTGAGAGAACCCACTAACACACAATTTTGACTTTGTACAGATTGAGCAATTAGGTTGTGTCTACATTAGTCATTACTGCTATGGCTTCTTGTGCTGTCTCCTCCCAGTTAAAAAATATATTACCACCCTTCCTTAATTAAAGTGTACCAGAAATTTCAAGACACTGATCAAAATCCAACACCTAAGTTTTTGATGTAACTAGATATTCAGATGAAACAAATATGACCCATCCACAAAATAATTTAAAAGAGGAGCCCAATGGTAAGAACCATTTCTCCACACGGAAGATGTGGTGAGCTCTCTCCCTGCTAAATCTATTCATCAACATTGTTTCTGACAGCCAAGATTGTCCTCTGACCTCCACCTATGTACCATGGCATGTGTGTGGACACACACACACACACACACACACACACACACACACACACACACACGTGGAAGGAGGGAAAGAAGGAGAGATTTTTAATTGGAGTAGAATGAATGTCTAAGGTCCTACATGCATGGCTTGGAATTCTTCCCACAAGCTTCTCCCCAGATACTTTTCTATCTGCTAAGCTCTCAGTAACTTGGATTGTGTGGCAAATATTTTATGTATGTCATGAGAGTATCAATTTCTGACACAGGTCACTCTTTCTAAACACATACCTTAAGGCTTCCCTGACAGCATGGGTCCTGAGAAGCCTCCAGCTGTACACTCCCTTCTCACCTTGAACTCACTGTCCTACATTTTATTCCAGACAGCAAATTCTTAAGCATCTGGCTCCCCCTGTTCAGTCATCACACAGACAATGGAAATGTCTCAGTTTTGTTCCTGTATGTCCCTAGCACCTAAAATAGTGCTTGTCACTTCCAAAGGTCAACTCATGTTTATTAAATGAGTGATGGTATGTATTCTTGTAGATCCAGAGGTATCTACTTCAAGAACCTCAGTGTCTGCAGAATACAGGAATTAAGCACCATATTTTCTTTTTCAGGTTGAAGACACAACACAAAACATAACCCACGCCAAGTGCCAAACTTTTCGGTGTTTTAAGAACACAGGAAAGGAATCGTTATCAAAGTGGTGTGTGTGAGAGGCCCAGGGCATGAAGAAAGCTAGGGAAAGCAGCTTCCCTGCTCAAAACCAGAGCTCCTTGGCAGCTATGGTCTGACACGCTGGCCAACTCAAACTCTCATCCAGAGACCAGATTTCACTCTACATATAAAACATAGACATGCCACTTAGTGAGCTTTATGAGATTGCTCTTGGTACTCAATGCTTCATCCGTTATGTTTCTCACGAGGCATCAAGAGAATTATGTTAATGAGACGAGAAAGAAAAATGGGTGTGGAGAAGATTAAAGGCCTTGCTGACCAGCAAGGATTTGCACTTGCACCTGCCTGCCAGAAGCCAGGATCAGGCTGTCTTTCTTTTGTTCCCTGTTTCTGAAGCTTATCTTAGACATGCTCACTTACAGAACAGTGATAAGAAAGGTAACAGAACATGATAAATTACAGCACCATAGCTGTGAGGATTTGGTCTGTAACATGGTTCCTACCCAGGAGAATTGAGCTCAGATGAATATTTTTCTTAAACCCCTGGTAGTCAAAGTATAGCTATCGGCTCATAGGACTATATAGGCTATTCACAGATGTTACACTTAGTGTCTGCGTGTTTAATCCTAGCTATAAGAGTAATGAATGTTGTTTTGAAACACATCTTTAAAGTAGAGAAGAGCTTACCCCAGGATAAAACTTCATTGTCATTGGTAAGAGTTCCAAAGCCATTAAACACAGCTTTCAAATGTAGGAAGTGCAACATGGTCAGTTACCAAAGTTCTTAGCATATAACATTTTCTTATAATATATATATATATATATATATATATATATATATATATATATATATATATATATATATATGGTAGGGCTGAAGAGATGACACAGAGGTTAAGGGCACACTGGCTGCTGCTCCAGAAGGTCTAGGTTCAATTCTCAGCACCCACACAATGGCTCAAAAACGTCTGTAACACCAGTTCCTATGACTCTAACCCCCTTTTCTGGCCTCAGAAGGCACCAGGCATGCACATGATACACAGACATACATACAGGCAAAATACCCATGCACATAAAATTAAAATAAAGAATAAAGCAAAGGCAATATGTGATCTCTACATTGATGTTTGATTTCACCAATTTATTAACTATGCTAAGGGAAATAATGATGTTCAGAATCAGACTGAAATCCTAAAACAATCTATTATTAACTACTGATCTTTCATGAGTTAGTTAAATTCCATGAACTTTTGTTCCTTTACTTATAAAATGATCATTAAAAAGTCTCAAACCTCGTAGGATATCTGTGAACATTAAGTGAGATGACATTTAAGCCTCTAGCAAATACTCTACACACAGTGGCAACCCAATCAATACTCTTTTCTCTTTCTTTCAGGAATAAACACATGAGGTTTAGCAAAAACCTCTAATTGATACAATCAGCACATTTGTATGTTTATTATTTATATAATTTCCTTTTTTCTGTCCTTAATGTTTTTTACTCTGGAGTAGAAAAGCAAATTCTAAGAATCACTGTTTACACTGAAATTTTGTTTTGCATGAAGATATGTGCATTTGTAAACAATGAACCAGATACATGTGAACTTGCGCGTATATCAAGTTACACCAGGATGGTCTTAGCTTTGGGTTTTATTTTAAACACAGGAGTTTCCTTGCATCTTGTAGCCATGATTAGCCAGCATGTTCTTGAAGCTTGAAAAGCATTCTGGGAAACAAAAGTCAGGCAGGCTTCTATAGAGGCAGAGTCAGTGATGACTCTTTGGGTTGTTACTCTGCCCCTGGTGCCCGGGCTTAGTAGATGTCCTCTGTTGCTGAGTGAGTGTATAGTGTGTATTTACCCCAAAGAAAGGTAAGAAACATAGGTGTTGTGTGTCAGCAGTTAAGGACCAGAAGACATGAGGTAAACTTCTCCCCCAGGACTCACTAGTTGGTATAGATCAGATGAAGATGTAATTGAACACCCCTCTGCCACTCTCTTGTCTCTCCCAAACCACGTTAGGGGATAGACAGTTGCCTACATCAGAAAGATGATATTTCAAAGGTGAGACAGCAAGACATAAAACAGAAGACAGCATGAGAAAATGTTTTACTGAGCTTTTTCAGGGTATATAATGAAGTAATAAAAGTAGTATGTAAAAAGGAAAAGTCCCAAGCTAACAGAATAACATTGCTTACAGGTGTTTCATACACTGTAAAAGGACTGAAAGAGCAACCGTCTCACCTGGGGAGAAAAAAAGGGGGACCTCTACACATTAACTTAGCCCACAAGTGAAAACAAAGTCATTGTTAAAAATGGATGACAATGGCTTCTTCATTTCCAAAAACAAACCAGGTTATTTAACTCCTAGGACTTCTGTAAGAATTAAATAAAAATAGACATAGGGTGTTCCTAACACAAGCCTCATGCAATAAGCACTCAGCTGTGGATTACACTTGTTGCTATTGCTCTATGATGTAACAGTTTCCCAATCAACTAGCCATTTAACATTGAGAGCATAGTAAAAGCCAGAACATTTCCATGACATAATCAAAATATTGGTACTGAATATATCACAAAGTGCATTTCTTTAAAAAATCACTGTTTTGATTTCTCTTTATTTCCAAATCAATCTCTATTGAGTTTTCTTGCTATGATATCTTTGCCTTTATAAGTCTGTGTGTAAAGAGACTTTAGCCCTACTTATGATTACATTGATTGGTAAGGCAGCAAGGCAAACCAATTGTCTTCAAATCCTATGATTTTAATTATTGTCAAATTTAATACACAAAGTTTTAAAAGAAACAGCTTTTTATTTTTAACTCAATTATATTATTTTATTTAAAAATATATATATACCTGCAATGATCACGGTGAAAAGATTTTAAGAAGCTCTTACCGGTCTTTTGAAAGTACATTATGGCATTGATCTGGTTGTCCGAGAAGAGCCAGGGATGTGGAACAGCAATATATGAACCTCAGATTCCAATAGCTGCCCTTGCTGTATCATGCCCGACTATACACACGTGGTGGGTTTCTCCTATCAGCATGACTGTGTAGGAGATGGGGGAGCTTTCAAATATGTGTAAATAAGTTCTAGAGGTCCTAATGACATTCAGTTGAGCAATCTGTAGGCATGAAGGAATTCAAAACACAAAAGAGCATTGTTGTGGTGCAGAGTTGGTAAAATGTTTTCCTCTAAAGATAAAATGCCTTCTTTATTTTCAGAGACATTTACTCTGATCCAGAATGTATCATTTGAATTGTCTTAATAAGCTTACTCATAAAAAATGCACTATTTTCCAAAAGAATTTAGAATTTCACTTAAATTATCTTTAAAATAATAGTTATATAGCCTTGAAGGACTGGTGCAGGAAAAATAGATCAAAATATATATTCTCTTCAAAACATTTTATTTAAGGGAAGAATAAGTGATCGGTAAATACATATAATATTTCCTGTGAAAATATACCCAATATTATTACATCTTGGGGGGAAATCTATGGGATTTTTCCATCATTTTGCAAAAAAATAAAAACACAGAAGCCCTTAGTTAGAGCACAGCTCAGGGACAGTCTATAATATGTCTCACTAGACCCTGAGGTCAACATCCTACACCAAAACAGAAAGGCAAGCAAAGAAACAACAATAGCAACAAAAACAATTGCATCCATTTTCCTAGAGTCATAAGCAAGAATTGAGCAGTCAGCACTGTCACTGAAGAGTGGTGTGACCTGGGACAGGGTACTGTCTCACTGCTCACTGTTCCCACCTGTCACACAGATGGTCAGAGCAGTGATGCCACAGGGCTGTGTCCCGACGCAAGCAAGCCCTCAGAACAGCACCTGGTCCACAGCATTCCCTTCTCATTCTCTCTCTTGTCAGCTGTTATTAGTATTACAGCTGCCACACATGTTCCAACAGATCCTTTGATCCCACTCTAATGGTAATCAATATAGATAGAACCTTCCACGAATCAAGCTATTGGCTTTTTCCTGCTTTTGTAAAACTCTGGGCTGTGGATGATTTCAACCCTTTTTCTCTTCAGAAGTCTTTCTTCTGTACCTGACTGACATTTCCCTCTTTGCTTTTCTTCCAGGGACTCTGCTGGGTCCCTTCCTCCTAGAGACAATGTTGACATGCCCCCCCACACACCTGCTTCCATCTTTGGAGTTCTTTCCTCCTTGACTTCGTATGTTCTTCTCTCATAGTTCCAACACACAAGAGAGCTGGCTGAATCTCTCAGTCCACCCTGACTTCCACATCCGCCCTGACCCCCAGCTTTTCTTGTGTGATATGTCACCTGTGGACCCTCAAATGAACACCACAATGCAGTGGGGGCCAGAAGGACATAAGTTTTCTAGAAGGGCATGGCTTTTCTAGAAGGGCATGAGTTTTGTGGCCTTGATCAATTTTCTTCACTTTTCAAAACCTCTATTTATTTATCTGTTATAATAGGTCATTCATAAAAATGATGTCATACGCTCTGTCAAGTACGATGACAAAATGTGGCACAGTGCCTGGTACATGGGAAACATGTCATACATCTTAGATGATTAGTAATGATCTCCCATGAGACAGAACTACAGTCTTTGACATTCAACACACATACAATTTCTCTGTGATTTTGAGGAATATATTGTTGCCACCTTCTGGTTTGAAACACCATGTTTTATCTTTTATGTTTTCATCATACAAAACAGTAGATTACATTTCAGGTGCCTGAAGTTAAAACCACTGAGACATGATTAGAAGCAAGCTTCTTTAAAATGACATGGTATGCCGGTCTGTATCTCACCCTGCATTCTAGCATCTTGAATTTGGTTGTGGTGTCTAGAAGTCCAACAGCCTTTTTAGATCCTAAGGACAGGGCTTCGCTCTAGAGATAACAGAATGATGAAACCACAAAAAAATCTCAGAACTGATTATGCCAGAACTTCAATCATTTAGTGGGAAAGAGAAGTAAATCTTTCCCTGTTGTTTTCTCTGTTGTCTACAGCCATAGCTAATCTGAAGTTAGTTAACAATAGTTTGATTTCTAACTGCTGCCTACTATGCAGCCTTGTGTCCAGTCAGGAGAGTCTTCTCATAGCTTCACTGTGTTCTTTGACTGCCTCTGCTTCTAACACTGTCTGTTAGGATCCTGCCCTCACTCCCACACATGCAGAGCTTGGTGTCTTGCATCTTATGTCATCAGCAGGCGCTGGCGACTACTTACACATGGCATGGTCAAAATCTGTGCCTTAAAAAGCCGGACTTAGACCCCCCACCTTCTCTTTTTGTTCTTTGCTCTCTGCTCCCTGCTCTGCTCTGCTCCCTCCCCCCCAGGCCTGACTCCCCTTTCTCCCCTCCCCCACCCTGCCCTTTCCCTCCTAATAAAGCTCTCTGTAACTCTGGTAGTCTTGGCTGTGGCTCATGACTTTTCCACTGGTAACCAGCGCCACCACTAGCGCCAATTATTATCTTTCACTTTCCTACCTTATTCTACCAAAATAAATCATGTATGTGTGGAGGCCACTCAGATTTTTTAACTGAGTAAACATTTTCCTCTCTTGTGAATGCACTGTAGCATGCGTATTCTGTCCCACTTCACCAGTAATCCTGAGAGGACCACCTCATCTCTGGAATTACTTAATAACCAGGTATGCAAGAACCAAAGCCGAGACACGTTCAGGATGCCAGTTATTTCTGAGGAGTAAATCATGCAGGTGAGAAGATGGGGTACATGACTTGCTTTTGTATTGCTGTAACTCAAACCCTAAGCCACAGATTTAAAGGACTTACTGCCAAATTTCAGAGAACACAGCCTCTGGTCCCTTGCACCCATGTACATGGGCAGAACATCACAATGATAGACGCTTATGGCAGAGAGTTGTCCACTTCATGGGAAATAGGAAACACAAAAGAATTAACCTGAGCAAGATCTAGTCCCTGGAGACTTCCTACTTTTCACCACCTCCAATAATGTTACCATACTTAGGATAAATCAATAGATGAATCTATTCATTGGGCAAGAAGGAGCCCTTGTGATCTAACTCTCTCTTCAAATACCTTCATAAACATAGTCCCAGGATCCCCCAAAGTGCACTTTACTAATCTCCTAGTGGTTCTTAATCCAATCAAGTAGACAGTTAAGATTAACCATCACAAGGGGACAGAAACAGAGTGGGACAAAGGAAAAAAATGAATTGGAATGCAGATTCACCAAAGTCTGGGCTGAGCAGAAAACTTAAGATTTCCCTAATGGATATATCTCCTAATATGTGCTGGTTTGAAGCATTGCCAAATGAAAGCATATGGTAACCAGCCAAAGTAGTCAATGCTTTACCTGGATGGGCTACACAGGAATGCTGTGAACTCAGCAAAGTATCATTCTGCAGCGGAGGCACCCCCAAAGAAGCATCAGGTAGAAACTTGGTTCAACAGCAAGATCTTTCTCAAAAAGGAAGTCTTTGTGACCACCATAGTATCTAGACTCACTTTACAAAATATTAGTTTTAATATTAAGCCTACATATATTCTATTCTTGCTGAATATTTACAGAACCCTTCATTTTAGTTTCTTCTATAACTAACTTAAAAAATATGATCTGTATCGAGTTCAGGAAATTAATCCCCTTGCATCTCAACAAAGGTATTCAAAAGTGCCTTTATAAGAAAAAAAAAAAAAAAACCTCTTTCAAAGAATTCTCTTCTACTCCCAGCAATGGGCACTCAGAGCACAGCATAACAGTTAAGACCCTTGCTGTTCAGACATGTTTTGTTTTGTTTTTTGTCGGGTAAGTCTACAGATGCTTACCACCATGCTGGATGCTGCTAGGACCTGCAAACACGCGCTGAATGCCAGCAAACAGGACAATGCTGCTCATTTTTCAGTCATTCATCTTACAAGAATAGTGCAAACTCATTAGGAGAACTTTGATGAGGCCCTATTTGGGGTATCCACTCTGTTCTTCTGTCGTCTTTGACTATATGCCCATTTGGGGGCCACTATAGATCTCAACGTTTTCAATAAGTTTTATAAATCTTTTTCTCACTTTTGTTAATGGGTAGAAGAGAACTATATTAAAAAGCAAAGTTCTTTGCTGTACCCAACATTCCATACCAGTTACTCTACATCCTCTCCATTGTATTCTAGTTACAAGAGCTGGAAAGGAAGGAAACCCAAAATGAATGTGGTTCTAACTGATCACTGGAAAATAACACATCAGTGCAGTATTGGGGGAGTGCCAGGGATACACACTAAATATTCTTATTCATACCATTGTAAAGGTAGTAAAACAAATGAAAAGGCAGTCTGGGAACTCAATAAGACCCAGGTTGTTCTCATTTTTTCCCTGTCTGTAAGACCAGTGTCTGTGTTCCCATGATGTGTCTTTGGTGACCAATGTGTTTATTTTAGCCTGGAGATAAGCAAGGTTGAGCAATCACACAGTGAGTTCACTTCATGTGCCTGCTGCTGTCTTCCTTCCCATCTACCCACTGCTGCCCAGAATACATCTTTATGGTAATTGATCCACTTTAAGAATCATCCCCATCTGTTCTCTGTTACAAAGATAGATACTTCAAGAGATATTTCCCTTTGCCAGTTGGTGGAGGAGGGTGGTGCTGATGGGGGCTGACATGTGATCTACAGAGGAGTCACCTCAGTGTACTTTCCATCTGTAATTCACCATTGGCATGTTTTGGAAGTGTTTGTGTTTAGATGATGTTTTCCTCATCCCCCTGAGTCAGGCGGCTTTGTCAGGAAGTCAGACTTCAAAAATGACAAACTACTCTGATCATTTCAGGGTGGTTCTGTTGCTAGGGAAACCACTTTAAAAGGAGAGACAGATCTCTTTGTGAATTTGTAACTGAGAGAAGAAACGGATGCTAAGTTTCTGAGTGAATCCAATTTACTTTAAGATACATTCAGAGTCCACGGGTGGCAGAAATGAGGGATATATTTTTAGGCCACAGACATAGCAAAAATTATCAGTTAATAGGAACTCTTATTGGTGTAGGCCAAAAATTCTTTGTTTGATCTTTGGAAATGTGTTTTTTAAAATTCCAGAAACAAGACAAATATATTTCCTAGAAGAGTATCAGGGTTGAAGAAAATGTCCAGAACTCATCATCAAGCCTCACATAGGTGAAGGCTCCAATGGACACTGCTGATAGGATCTGAGGGAACTGAAAAAGTGAAAATGCTCCAACATAAAAAAATAGAGAGAGACAATGAGATGAGAGGCTTCATTATGCAGATGTGCACAAGAAGTAGGCCAGAGCATCCTTTGAAGTAGCTCCCAACACTCAGTGACTAGGCCTTAAACATCAAAATCTCTTCTATCTCACTGTGGTTTTCAGATCCTCAGAAGGAATTTTGATAATAAGCCAAAGGAAAAGTATTAACTGTGTATTATCCAGGCAATATAAGAAGTTGCTTCTACAAGAAGAAAAAATAATCCAAAGCTTGTACTCCAAGGAATAAACGACTTTCATTTATATTTTTGTGATTACTGTCAACACCGTCATTATTAACCCCTCCATAACGTATTGGGTTCGTGACCAATGTCACCAGTATCATCTTGCCAGCTAAGTCACCACTGTCATTGTGTAAATAGCAACTCCTTTTCTTTTTAGGTTTTTATGTGCTAGGACTCATAAATATCCCATTAAATGATTCTCAGGAATTGGCAAATGTTCCTGTGAAGGGTCAAATAGTGAGCATTCTATGAACTGTACTATCTCCATCATAGTGACTCATCTCACTATGAGGAAAGCACAGCCAGAAAACATTCTCATAAACTTATTTTAACTAGAAAACTGAATAGG
>CABHPR010141070.1:0-49399 GCA_902168415.1 Peromyscus melanophrys | reverse complement strand
TAAAGACACACGCCTTTAATCCCAGGAAGTGATGGCAGGAAGCAGAAAGGTATATAAAGCGTGAGGACCAGGAACTAGAGGCTTTTACACTTTTAGGCTTTCAGCAGCAGTTCAGCTGAGGTCCATTGGATTGATTGAGGAGTTGTCGAGGTGAGGTTAGCTGTGGCTTGTTCTGCTTCTCTGATCTTTCAGAATTCACCTCAATACCTGGCCCCTGAGTTTTTATTTAATAAGACCTTTCAGACATTCATGTTACACTTGTGGTCTTACTGTCTGGAAGTGGTTAATGCTTGTTTCATATATGTAGTCCACTCCCTCTCAATCCTGTAAGCTATTCTCTGTCTCCGGTATTCTATCATTTTAACTTTATCCATTGAATTGGATTCTAGGGATATTATTTTAGTGGTAATTTATCTCCTTGATTATCTCATCTCAGTTAAATGATCTCAGCTTGCCAGATGATTGATTCTCTTAGCTCTTGAAACATTTGTTGGTGATATTTGACACAAATTGGAAAACACATAAAGGATAAATACACAAACTAGAGAACATAAATATTTACCTGTCATTCAGGTAGCAGCACATTGCCATCATTTTCCTTAATAAAACACTCCAGAAGATACTGCCCCTCATTAGTCTTTCCCCTTCCCCATGTGTTCCTAAGCAGTGGTTTAATTTTGTCGTTTTACTATTTAGTGTAATATGTTTATTCATTGAGACGGTCTCACTATGGAGTCCTGTATACATAGTACATACGGAATTCCCTATGTAGACCAAACTGGCCGCAGACTCACAGATGTCCACCTGCTTCTGCTGACTGAGTGCTGGGGTTACAGACGTGTGACACTGTGTCAGCAATTTTGTCTGATCTTGAACCTTGTCATAAGTATTCTTTTAATCTAGTGTCTCAGTGGTACTGTTTTGAAGATAGGTTTCAGTATTACTATATTTTTGCTGTACTGTTTATATGGTGTTAGGAGTGACCTATGATAACTGTTTTTGTTTTGCAGAATGAATTTATTGAGCACACAGCAGTATGATCAGTACATACAGAGTAAAAGAATAAATAGCAAATGGTAGATAGATTTCCTTAGGTTCTTGTTTTAAATTTTCTGTCTACAGTTTGAAAGTCATCCTATCAATTGAATTACACGTTCTTTTGATTGAGATTTTATTAACTTTATGGGTTAGTTTGGGAAGAATTGGTATACTTATGTCTGATAATTCACAACACAATATTATCATTAATTTGTTTCATCTTTTAATTTCTCTCAGTTTAGTTTTCTGAATAGGAGTCATGTTTTTAGTAAGATTTAGTTCAAGGCACCTTATTTTAAAAATTATAAGTGCTATTATTTGCAATTTTTATTAACAGCTTTGTTGATGGTACATAGAGTTGAAAGTTTGTTTTTTATGAATTCAAATAATTAATTTGTAAAGTAGTTTTGTCCTGCATGAGTATAGTATTAGTCTGGAGTCTCAGAGAAACCAAATTAGTCACACACGTGCCTGTATACACATTTTAAAAGATTTACTCTGAGAAGCTGCGGGGTCTGAGGCCTGCTTTTACTTAGTTGGAGACCCAGGAAAGTCAGAGTACGGTTGCAGACTGAGAACCAGGAGAGCCAGTACTGTCGGTTTCCATGTGAGCAATAGCTCAGCTCAGACCTAGTGAGGAAAAGAGAAAAGGATTCCTTATTGCCAGAGAGAAACGAATTTTTTATTACTCAGTCTTTTATTCACATATTTAATAGATTAGATTGGAGCTGCCCACACGGGAAGGGCAGTCTACCCATTTAGACGATAACTTCATCTGACTCTTGGCAGGACACTCACAGATGTTTATCTGCGTACATCAGCAGAAGGAATAACCAGCTCATCCGCAAATGAAGTGTTTTTCTGCTTCGTTCTCTGTGTATGTGTGTGTGCATGTGTGTGCTGGCTAGAGGGGGTAGTCGGTGTCTGCCCAGTCATTCTCCATCTTCCTCCCTTAGGTCAGGGTCTCCCACTGAGTCTAGAGGTAGGCTGGTGTTCAGCCAGCCCCAGTGAGCCTCCTGTCTGCACTCCCCACATTGCTGGGGTTATAAGAGTTTTCTGTGTGATGCTAGAGATTTGAACTCAGGTCCCCATGCTTGAGCCCCCCAGTTTTTGGAGACAAGGTCCCTCCACATAGCCCTGGCCTTCCTGGAACTCACTATGCAGACCAGACTGGCCTCCAACTTAGAGAGTCTCTGCTCTGTGTCTCCAGAGTGCTGGGATTAAAGGTGTGCGCCACCATGTCTGGCCTCTCTCTTTTTTTTCCTTAAATTTTTTAAAAATTGAAAATAGATTTTTTTTTAAAGATTTATTTATGTATGTATATAGTGTTCTGTTTGCATGTATCCCTGCAGGCCAGAGAGGGTACCAGATCTCATTACAGATGATTGTGAGCCACCATGTGGTTGCTGGGAATTGAACTCGGGTCCTCTGGAAGAACAACCAGTGCTCTTAACCTCTGAGCCATCGCTCCAGCCCCCAAAACAGATTTTTTTAGTATACATTATATTCTGGATTGTTCTCAGATCCTTCCCTCTCATCTAAGCCCACAACTTTCTCTCTCTCTGTCTCGTTAGACAACAAACAGGAATCTAAAATGTAATAATAAATAAGAGAAAATAAAAACAAACAAAAGGAAAGGAACCAAAGAAAAATCACAAGAAAGACATATAGACACAGAGAACACATGTTATCCACACAGAAATCCCATAAAAACACAAAACTAGATACCATAATCTATATGCAAAAGACCTACCACTTTAAAAATAAAATGTCTGACAAAACATTATGAGACAGTGACCCTCCAAAAATTCCACTGAGTTTGTTTTGTGTTGGCCATCTACTGCTGTGCATGGGGCCTGCCCTTAAGAGTGGCTGTATACCCACGGAGACTCCATTGGTAAAAACTGATGTTTTTCTTGTTCGAGCAGTTATCAGTTAGAGTCAGCTTCTGAGTTAGGGATGGAGGCACGTGTCCACTTCCCGTCTGGGTGCTGGGACCCCATCTGATGCAGACCCATATAGGCCCTGTGCATGCTGCTACAGACACTGAATTCATATGTTCATGTCCTGCTCTGTGTAGAAGGCCTGATTTCCTTGGTGTCCTCCATCCCTCTGGCTCTTAAAATCTTTCTGCTTCCTCTTCTTCAGGGTTCTCTGAGCCCTAAGGTGAGGGATTTGATGGAGAAATCCCATTTAGAATTGAGTGTTCCAAGGTATCTTACTCTCTGCACGTTGTCCAGTGTGGGTCTCTGTATCTGTTCCCATCCGCTGTAGGAGTGAGTTCTCTGATGATGGCTGATCAAGACACCGATCTATGGGTATAGCAGCATGTCACTAGAAGTCATCTTATTGCTACGTTCTTTTAGCAGAACAGTAGTATTTGGTTTTTGCCTAGGTCCTTGGCCTATCTAGTCTTAGGTTCTTAGACACCTGAGCAGTGTCAAAGAGGGTTCCATCTCATGGAGTGCACCTTAAATTCAGTCAGATAGTAGTTGCTCACTTCCACAATTTTTGTGCCACCAGCATATCTTTCAAGGAAGCCACCATTGTAGATTGGAGGGTTTGTATCTAGGCTAGTGTTTACTCTTCTCCCTTGGTAGCATGCAGAGTACTTTCCAGTGCCAGGAACACTAGTTGGTGTAGCACGAATCTTAAAAAGGTCTTATAATAAAAAACCCAGAGCCAGGCATTGGGTGAAAGCTGAAAGATCAGAGAAGCAGAACAACCAGCCACTAGCCTACCTCTACGAAATCCTCATCCTCACGCCTTATATACCTTTCTCTGCCTGGACATCACTTCCTGGGATTAAAGGCATGTGTGCTTCCCAGTACTGGGATTAAAGGTGTGTGCCAGCACTGCCTGGTTCTGTTTCCAGTGTGGCCTTGAACTCACAGAGATCTTCTGCCTCCTGAATGATAGGATTAAAGGTGTGTGCCACCACTGTCCAGCCTCTATGTCTAATCTAGTGGCTGGCTCTGTCCTCTGATCCTCAGGCAAGCTTTATTGGGGTACACAGTGTATCACCACAAGTCGGTTGGTCGGGATGGAGGCTCTATGTAGGCACCAGCTCAGGTTCTCCATGTTCAGTGAGTTGTGTGGGTGTTGTCTTCAGAAATAGCTTCATCTTACTACCAGTTTGTGGGGAGCAACCAATAGCCTTGCCTGGCCTTTCTCTTGATCTCAGAGGCAAGCTTTTATTATTTTATCATTAACTATGATTTTATTATAGTATTCTTACAGATATCTTTTTACAAATAAAGAAAACATTTCTATTAAATTAAGGAAACACTTTGAATAGTTTTATCATGAGTGAATGTTGGATTTTTTCAGATGCTTTTTCTACATCTATTGACATGACTATAAGTTTTCTGTTAATATGATAACATGATAAATTATATTACTTGATTTTTCCAGCATTAAACCAACCTTCCTTATCTAGGAAAAACCTGACTTGCTTGTTGTATTGTGTGTGAGCATGCCTGCATGCCTATGTGCGTGTGCGTGTGCGTGTGCGTGTGCGTGTGCGTGTGTGTGTGTGTTGGAATTTAGTTAGCTGATATTTTATTTTGACTTTCTGAGTTTTTGGGTGAAAATGGCGTATGGCCTATCATTTTCATCTTTTTTTTTTAATCTAAGCTAACCTCAAAATAGGTCTGTCAGTCTTTTTCTGTTTTCTGAGTGAGTTTGCTTAAGATTGTTGATTTCTTCTTTAAATGCTTGACAACTTCGTCAGTGATGCCGACTATAGTGAACTGTAGTTTCAACAAATTTCAAAAAGCTGAAATCAAGTTATTGTGTTCCTTTATGCTTCTGGGTATCAAGCTGAGAACCTTGACTATACCAGGCAAGCTCTCTATCAATGAGCTAGAGCCCCTGAATCTCACAAAGTATGTTTTTGTTTTTATACACTACATGCAATTATTGTAAAACCCAATGCAAAACATCTTTACAACCCATGTGTAACTCAGGAGTTACAGTACACCCCTGTAAATCCTGGCACTTAGGAGGCCAAGGGCAGAAATCTACACCACCCTATTAGCCTCAAAAACAAAACAACATCTCTTATGTTTAGGAATTCTGAAATAATTCCTGGATTCTAAAGAATATTAGAAATTAGGAATTACTGTTATTATGAAAATGTATTAAAAACCTTAGTAGATTTTATAGACAGTGTACATGATAGAAAAGATGAAAAACAATGACTAAGTAGCTATCTCAAAAAATGCAGACTACAGATAAAACAGAAATAGAAGAATGTAAAATAGAAGATCAGGAAAGTCAGGAGATGGTCCTTGAAAAGATGAGTTGGTAGCTCCCTGAGATATTGCTCAAAGAAGAAAGAAGTCACAAATATTAATGTAGGAGTGAGAGAAGGAGCTTCAGCACCGACCCACAGAGAATAGAAGAGGGTGGAATATATTAATTTATGCCGTGGTACTTTTCAGGAGCGGGCTACTCCATGTGGAAGGGAACATTTCATGCTAAACTTTGATAATCCAATGATCTCATTCTGATTTCTTTGTGGAAAGGCTTTTCAGTTACTGAGACGGTTTTCAAAGATAATGGAGAGGGTATTGAAGATTCTGTTCCACGTGTCAGTAGTGCTGATCCCTTAATACCGTGGCATAAAAAGTTAGAGCAGGGCCTAGTGTTTTTAACACCTATTTGCAATGTTCAGGTGTAACTGTCACTTATTGTATTTTTATATACAGTCACACTGGATTGCTAGGATAAATTACCAGGTTCTAGCTTTAGAAAAAATTGTAAGAGCTCAGCATCACTGAGTAGTGGTGGTAAGGGGCACATGCATGCCATTGTAAAGACAGTCTCTAATAGGAGTTTTCAAAAGTAGCTCTGTCTGTTTCTGGGACTCAGGACCTAGTTTTCACAGTCTTTTAGTAGATTTTAGGTAGACTAAAGATAGCTGTGATTCCTCTAAAAGTATATATAATATTTTAGGGGAGTATGCTTTGTCATTTTGTGTGTGTGTTTGTGTGTGTGTATGTGTGTGTGTGCACGTGCATGCGTGCGTGTATATGTGTGTGTGTGTGTGTGTATTCATTTGTGTGGGGATGTTTGGGTGATTGCATGAGTATATGCATATATTTGTTGTGGGTGCATGTATTGGTGTGGGTGTGTCTGGGTACATGTGTTTGCGTGTGGAGGCCAGAGGTCAGCCTTAGGCATCACTCCTCACCTTGCTTTTTGAGGCAGGGTTTCTCTGTGGCCAGAAACTCACCAAGTAGACTAGACTAGCCAGCTCCAGTGATCTGCAAGCTTTCCCCACCCACCCAGTGCTGTGATTACAAGCATATACCATCATGCCAGCTTGTCCATGGGCTGTGGGGCTGGAGCTTGGGTTCTCACAGATGCAGGACAGGCACTTTATTGACGGCTGTCTCCCCAGCCAGAACATTGTTTTAGATAGTGGGAAGTAGAGGGTCCAAGGACTTTTATAGATTCTCAGAATTTAAAAAGGGTTAAGAAAAAGGGACGCAGACCAACAAATAGTTGTTTGGTTTTTTTTTTTAGTTAAAAATTTAAAAAACATTTTTATTTTATGTGTATGGGTGTTTTGCCTGTATGTATACCTGTGTACCACATGCATGCCCAAGGAGGTCAGAAGAGGACATATGGATTCCCTGGATCTGGAGTTACAGACAGTTTTGAGTGGCCATGTGGGTGCTGGGAACTGAATCCTTGTCTTCTGCCAGAGCAGCAAGTAGTCGCCATTGCTCAGCCATCTCTCTAACTACCCTTACATTTTGGCTTTAAAAATATTTATATTGGTATATAACCATTTTAGTAAAATATTAATAACTACATGTAGAATTCTCATTGAATTTGCTTATTTTACATTATTTTGCCAGTGCCTTAACTGAGAATTTTTCTTTTCAAGGTTCAGGAGCAAGTACATCCCACCCTCTCAGCTAATGAAGAGTCACTTTATTATATTGAAGAACTGATTTTTCAGCTGCTTAATAAATTATGCCTGGCTCAACCAAGGACTGTTCAAGATGTGGAGGTAAAAATCATTATGTCATTTAAAAAAACATGAAATTAATCTTTAGATCTGCATCTTTGTCATTCTCAATTTCTACAGAAACTAAAACCACTGAAATTACTTGTGATATATATATATGCTCAGTTCATATATTCCAAGAAACCTAAAGGAAAGTTGCTATGTGCTGGGTGGCACACACCTTTAATCTCATCACTTGGGAGGCAAAGCCAGGCAGATCTTTGTTCAAGGCCAGCCTGGGCTACAAAGTGAGTTCCAGGCCCGACAGGGCCACACAGAGACACCTTGTCCTGAACCCCTGTCCCCCACTTCCCCCCCCAAAAAAAGATTGTGGATAAATGGAGGAAAAAACCTTGCAACTTGTCTCCTATGATAGGCAAAAATTAACTCAAGAGATCATAACCTCACATATAAAAACTGAAATTATGAAGTTTATAGGAGAAAATGCTGAAGAATAGTATCATAATTTGGAATTAAGCAAACACTGTTTTAGAGATGAATGAAAACACAGTGACTATTAAAGATTAAAGTTAAGAAAATAAAAGGTATTAACCAAGCTGACAGTCTCAGCACTCACAGGCTGGGAGCAGAGGATCTCTAACTTGAGGTTAGCCTGAACTTTACATACAAAATGTTACAAGTCACAGACTAGGGGAAAAGATACCTGTCTTTAATCCCAGCACTCAGGAGGCAGAGGCAGGCAGATCTCTGTGAGTTTGAGGCCAGCCTGGTCTACAGAGTGAGTTCCAGGACAGCCAGGGCTACACAGAGAGACCCTGTCTCAAAAAACCAAACCAAACAAACAAACAAAAACCTTCCTTCCCCAGATTTGCAAAATTCTTGAATAGAAACTTAAAAAGGAAGCTATGCTAATTGCCTCTAAGCACGTGAAAAATTAATGAAGCTCAGACAGAGGCCACCTGAAAAATAGAAATTCAAATCATAATGAACTTTTTTTTTTTTTTTTCAAGACAGGGTTTCTCTGTGTAGCTTTGCGCCTTTCCTGGATCTCACTCTGTAGCCCAGGCTGGCCTCGAACTCACAGAAATCCTCCTGCCTCTGCCTCCCGAGTGCTGGGATTAAAGGCGTGCACCACCAATGCCCGGCAAACTTTTTTTTCTTTTCCGATTAATGATCGATACTGATTGATCGGATCAGTCATCGATTCATGACGTCATCATTCGGATGGCACTCTCGGGAACTGAACTCGCCACTTCTGCCACCGCAGACCGGACGCCTAACCCCTGAGCCACCTCTCGGGTCGCTCATAATGAACTTCTTTCACAGCCCACAAAAGTGAGAATTTAAAAGGGGGCTGGTTATACTACATACAGACAAATATGTAGATGGCCTGGATCTTCATTACAAGTGGGAGTATGAATGGTGTAACAAATATGCACAGTTGTTTGGAAGTTTCTGTCAAAGTTACTTCTGTGTCTAACATATGGTCCAGTAGTTGTACTCTTAACTGTGGAGAATAAAAGTATATGTTCATACGTGATACACACACGAACAAGAAGCTTAATTTGTAATAGCTAAAAGTTACAAAAAGCTCAACTTTCTATCAGTGAGAAAGTGTGTGCATTGGTTACTTTTACACAACTGTCGTCAGAATACCCGTGAGAGGGCAGCTTCAAGGACAGAGGATTTATTTCAACCCACCTTTTCAGAGTCCAGAACTGCTTTGTTCCTTGTGTTGGAGCAGGTCACAGCCGTGGGAACTGAGCAGGGAAAGAGAAGCCTGCTCGCCTGACAGTAGACAGAGCAGAGTGTGGGCATGACTGGGGACCAGGGGTATGCTTCAACAGCACATGTCCAGTTTTTGACCTACTTTCTCCAACTTGCCCTACTTCCTAAAGTTCACAGATCTCCCCCAAAAGCACCACCATGTATTAACAAGTATTTCAACACATGAGTCTATAAAGGACATTTCATGTTCAAACCATAACTTTTCCCCCGGCCCAAAGACTCATTGCCATCTCATAGTACAAAATGCTTCTTGTCTATCCCCAGAGTTTCCAAAATTCTTAACAGTTCTAACATGGTTTATAAGCTTAAATCTAAAGTTTCCAATAAGATCAGAACAATCTTAGTTGTGATTCTCTGTAAAATCAAGAAGAAAATGACTTGCAGTATGCAGTGGCACAGGATGAACAGGCCCATTCCAAAAGGGGGGTGGGCTGCAGAGAAGCATGTTAGGACCAAAGAAGACTGAAACACAGTGGGGAAAGCTTAAGTACTGTAGCCCCATGTCCAGCATCCAGGGCATGTTGAGATGTAAGGCCCAACAGGCTTGGGGCAGCTCCACTCCTGTGGCCTTGCCATTTATAGCTGACATGACTTTCTCTCTGAAGCTTACCTCAGTATACATTCCACATACCTGATATCTTCAGCATCCTTGTATCTATCTCCATTGCAACTTAGACTTTCTTACAGCCTCACATATTGCCTTCTCAGGATCCTAACCCTGTCACAGATTGCCTACTTTGAAATCTGGGTGGAAGCCTACATGATCCTCATCACTCCTGTGTTTTGCATACCTGCAAAACCAGTACTGTATGGCCAAGACCATGTACTGCCACAAACTTGAGCTTGTGTAGGACCACAGCAGCAGCAGCAGCAGCAGCAGCAGCAGCAGCAGCAGCAGCTCTGGGTATCCGAGCAACTGAAGCTGAAAAGCACTTTCCCAGATGACTGGGCAGGGCACCCGGTGGCTCACAGCCAAGCCTTAAATGAGTTAAAACCTCTCTGCCTGATCCTGCAGTGGTAGCTTCTGGCCAGTTCCCCACATGTCTTTATGTCATCCTTCCTATTACTCTGGTGCAAAGGACTTGATTTCTTTTTGTGATGTGGGGCGAGATCAGGCACCTGTTGAGACAGGCTGGCCTTGAACTTACTATGTGGCCTTGTTCCTGATCCCCCTGCCTCCGCCTCTCAAGTGCTAGAATTACAGGCATGCACTGACATAGTGACTTGATGTTTCTCTTTTTTGTTTTTGTCTTTACTGTCACTAATCTTTTTAAGATACATTTTTATTTTATGTGCACAGCTATTTTGCCTGCATGTGTGTCTTTGCACTCATGCCTGCCAGGTGGCCACAGAGGCCAGAAGAGGGCATCGGATCCCCTGGACCCACAGTTACAGATTGTTGTTGGCTGCCATGTAGGTTCTGGGATTTAAACCCTGGTCCGCTGCTAGAGCTACTGAGCCATCTCTCCATCACATCACTAATCTTTTAAACAACCAAGTCTTCTTTGTCTGCAATTTTAAAGCATTCCTTTTTGGTCAAACTGCATGTTTTCCCAGTCTTTCTATTTGGCATTTTGCTCTGGATCCTCATTGTAAACCTGGCTAAAAGGCGCCAGCAGCAACTGCGCCACACTGTGAACACTGTGCTGTCTTAAGATTTCCTCTACTGAGTTATTTTTAAATTCAGCCTTATTCCAAGTCTCAGAACACAGCCACAGAGTCTTTACAGAGAATTACCTACTTGACCTCATAGAGTTTCAGCTCCACTGGAACCTCGGCACTGCAGTCTGCTCCGCCCACATTCTAGTGGTAGTCCTGTCTTTGCTCCCTAGAACTAAGTCCTAGCTGAAGCACCACAGGCTTTTGCTAGTCTGTGTCTGCAGACCTAACAAGCCCCTCAAAGGCTTCAGAACCACCTCAGAGATATCACCACAGCAGTGGCCCCAGCTGTGCGGTACCAGTTTCCTATATTCGTCCAAGTTTTGTTGCTGTGGTGAAGTACCGGACATGAGCACTTACAGGAGGAAGATTCGCTTTGACTCGGGTTCAAAGGCCCAGTCTGTGGTCATCAGCTCATGTGTCTAAGTCTGTAATGAGGCAGACTGTCCTAGTAGCAGGAACATTTGGCAAAGGCTGTTCACTTCATGATGAAATGAGAGAGAGAGAGAGAGAGAGAGAGAGAGAGAGAGAGAGAGAGAGAGAGAGAGAGAGAGATAGATAGATACAGGAAGAGGTCACAGCAAGTAGCCTTGTCTCCAAGTAATTCTGTTATGTAACAAATTCATTAATGGACTGATGCCTCAGGATCCAGTCACTGTGTCCAAAGCCCACCAACTGCAAACAAGCCCCAATACATGAGACTTGTGGAAGATTTCATGTCCCAATAATAATAGGTGGAAAAGTCAGGTTCTAGAGGAATAGAACATACAGGATAAATATATATTAAAGGGAGAATTATGATATGGGTTAGAGTAGACCCATGGTTGGCTGTCTTCACACAGGAGAGGTGATAACCTAGTCATTTCTTAGTTCGTGAGACTGGATCCCTCAGCAGGCCCAGTCTGCTGCTGGATACACATAGGATTTCTGGAGAGCCACTTGAGTTCGCATTGGAAGGCCGAAGAAGCTGGCTTCCTGTTAGCAAAGGGCGAGAGCGGGAGCAACATGGTAGATGCACTCACGAGCAAGGGGCAGAGTCAAGCAGGCAAAAAGCGAAAGCTTTCCCCCACACCTTATGTCTAGGAAGTGGTCTTGCTGTCTGAATCTCCTCCTAGAAAATACCACATAGGCCTGCCCAGAAGCTGTCCAATTACACTGGTAACCAAGATTAACCTTCTCAATGGGCAAACAAATACAGTCAATTCATAAAGTATTAGAAATAAAGAAAATGAAATATTATGTGTGATAATAGCTGCATTTCACAAAAATAAAGGGTAAAAAAGGCTATACTCAAAATAATACATGTGGTATTTCATTTTATGAACTTTAGAAACTGCTAATACCAATGGTGTTAGAAATCAGGGACCGAGATGGCTCAACATACAAGGTGCTTCCCTCCTGATGACACAGAGTGATGACATGAGTTTGCTCCCTGCAGCCCACATGAAGTTGGGTGGGGAGAAACACCAAAGTTGTCTTCTGGCCTTCACAGACATGCTGTGGCACACACATGCACACACACATGCACACACCCAATAAGGAATGAAGGATGAAGATCAAGATTATAGAAATGTTCTACATCTTGATTTGGATGATGGTTACATAGGTGTAAACATTTTCAAAATTCATAGAACTGCATACTAAAACTATTTGCATCTGGGCATAGTGGTACATGCTAATAATCTCAGCACGCAGGAAAATGAGGCAGGAAGAACATAAGTTCAAGGTCATTCTGGGTACAGGACAAAACTCCATCTTAAAAAGAAAAAAACTGCTCATTTTAGTACATATAAATATTACCTTTATGAAAGATAAATGTAAACCTTAAGGATATTAGTTCATTGTTCACATTTATAGAGAAACACACATACCTCTGTATGTGTGTGCTGCTGTGTAAATCTCTAAAAGTCTGCATGAATTATTAGTATTTTTTGCATTGGTTACATAGCATTTTTAGATTTTAAAAATATTTGTCAATGCAGCTTCTAGAAACTATTTTTGCATTGTACTGTTAACTTTCTTTTGAAGATTTTGTAATAAAGTTACAACTTTCCATATAAAGGAAAACTGTAATTTAGAGTGAGGTAGTAGGACTTTTAGGCACTCTTAAAATTAAAACATTTAGCTGTCTTTTCTTTGCTGTATCATTTCAGCATTAAATAAATATAACAAAACATCCTTTCAATAGCTGATTTTCCTAAGCTTGATAATACAGCTTTCACATAGGAAACACTCCGTAATTGGAGTCCGATTCTGATATATAGTTCTTCTTACTCATGCCAATCCCTGGTTAAATTTAAGATTAAATGAACAGGAGGTTTGGGCTGTTTTTATGGAGATCTGTGTCTCCATAACCATTCTGAGGACCCCAACTCTAACAATATTCTACGAGTCACATGATAGCTGTTCTTTTCAACGCCTCTCCACATTGCTGTAGGGTTTCCTCAGGGAGAGGCTTTCTGGAAATATTAATGATGAGATGACTTCTAAGTAGATGATGTTAACCTTAAAAATCACAGTTAAAGTTACTAATACACTATTTCATGTTGATGTAGATCTCCTATGTATCGTACCTTTTCCTAATTCATTTTTTTAAACTGTGCTAGAGCTCAGACCTGACCCTTGCACATCTTGCGCAGACAGTCTATTGAACTATGATCCCCAGTGCTGGCATGATAAACTTAAAAAAATTCATGTGACAAAATTATATGATAGAATCTTCATTGTCCTGTTGACCTTTGTTTTTCTGTATTTTGAGATAGGGTCTTACTTTGTAGCTTGGACTGGCCTCAACTCTTCATGTAGCCCAAGCTGGGTTTGAACTCAGTCTTCTTGTCTCTACATTCTCAGTACTGGAATTATAGGTGTGCCACCATGGCTGGTGACATTTTTAAAAACCAAAAGGTTTTTTTTTTTTATTCCTGAATCAAAACATACTATACCCCTGCTATCTTTTGTATTAAAGATACTGATCAGGTTGAGTTTTATATAGGTTTTCTATTTATAAACACTTCTGTTGGTTCTGAATGGCCCCACTGTGATCCAAACAGGAACGAGTCCAAAAGACCTTCCCTCATCCTATTGATAAATGGGCAATTGCTGATGCACAGTCTGCCATCGAGAAACGTAAGCGAAGAAATCCTCTTTTACTACCTGTGGACAAAATCCATCCTTCCTTGAAGGTAATAAAAGATGAGACACTGGGGGTATTCTTCGTAATAAGTAGTACTTCGTAGTATTAAAGTGTGTATTTATAGTAGTAATGGTCTGTTTGTATATGCATTATATGCATTATAATATGTAATGAAGTAAAAACAGGGAGTAAAGGTGTATGTCAGTGATACGCTTTGTGTGAGTGATACCCTGGGTTGAATCCCTAGCATGCAATCCATCCACCCCCAAAGAAAAGAATGAAATAAAAATAAATGTACCCTAATGAAATCCCATGGCTCAAAATCTCCTTGCCCTGCCCTCCCCCACTCACAGTTAATGGTAATAACACGTTGTGGCATTTTGTGGTATCTTCCAGTGACTACTACACCACTGTCTCTTAGCAGTTCTAATGTAGTAGACCATGATTCTCAATGTTTTGTTATTAAGAAGGTGTGATATCAAAAGGCGCTGAGTGTTTTTAAATTAACCTGTAGACTTTGGAAAAGGACACTAGAGAATAATCTATAGAATATGTTTGCTGTGTGTAGACCTTTTGGTAGAAGTCTCAGTAACTCCCTCATTCAAGTATGTTTTCTGTCCCTGTGATAAACACCACAACCAAAAATAACTTGGGGAGAAAGGGTTTATCTCAGCTTATGCCTCATAGTCCATCACTGAGGGAAACCAAGGCAGGGGCTTCAAGCAGAAACTATGGCAGAAAGCTGCGTACTAGCCTGTTCTTCACACCTTGCTCGGCTTCATATACATATGCATATGCATATACATACATATATATATAACCTAGGACCATCTGCCCAGGAGTAGCACTACCCAGAGAGGGCTGGGCCCTTCTTTGTCAATCATTAATCAAGAAAGTGCTCCATAGACCTGCCTATAGGTAGAGACAACACCCCTCCCTCCCAGACATTCACATAGAAACTCTCTCCTGAAAGAGACTACAGTGATTAAAAGATAATGTGGGTTTTTTTTTTTTCAAGACAGGGTTTCTCTGTGTAGTCCTAGAACTCACTCTGTAGACCAAAGAACTCACAGACACTCACCTGCCTTTGCCTCCCTAGTGCTGGGACTAAAGGCGTGCACCATCACACCAGGCTAGATAATGATTTTAAAGCAGGGTCCTTGCAGAAAGAAGGTATTTGTCACAGGGATTTTCAATCAGATGTTAAGAAGCTGTTAGTAAAATCGAGCCCAACATTTTTTATTTTTCTGGTCTTCTGTTTGTATGGTATGTTTTTTTATTTTGTGTTTTTATGGGTTTTCTTTGTGTGTTTCATGACTTTTTAAAATATTCTGTGTTTTAGTTGTTTTGTTTTATTTGGCTGTTTGTCTTCTAAACAGAAAGAGAAGAAGGCTTGGCATTAAATGTGTGGGGAGGATCTGGGAGGAGATGTGGGAGAGGGAACAGTGATCAGAATGTGTTGTATGAAAAAAGTTTAATTTCAGTTAAAAAAATATAGCTCAAGATTTCCTTAGAATCATGTACTATCATTTGATGAAATAGTGGACTTGTTAGATTATATATTTTTTGTAAGATCAATAATACTAGGACCAACTGTTAATTTTATATCCTATGGCAGTGGTTCTCACATTCCTAATGCTGCTACTTTTTAATACAGTTCTTTATGATGGTGACCCCAACGATAAAATTATTTTGTTGTTACTGCATAACTGTAATTTTGCTGCTTATGAATTGTGATATAAAAACCTGTGTTTTTCCAATGATCTTAGGTGACTTCCAGAGGGGTCACGACCTACAGATTGAGGACCACTGTCCTATGGCACCCATATATTGAGATATTCTGCTTTTAAAAATTTGTTTATGGGCCAGGCAGAGGTGGCGCACGCTTTATCCCAGCACTCTTGGGAGGCAGAGGCAGGGGTATCCATGTGAGTTCGAGGGCAGCCTGGTCTACAGAGTGAGTTTCAGCACAGCCAGGGCTACACAGAGAAACCCTGTCTTTGAAAAAAAAATTGTTTATGAGTAAAAATGGTAGATAGGAATTTTTTTCTTTCAGTACTGAAGCTTAAACTCAGGGCCTTGCTGCTAAGCCACCCCAGTTCTGAAGTAGGAGTTTTAAGTTTTTAATTGATACTTGAAAGGACTTTTGTTTTGAAATTGAATTATCTTTTTTTAACAGGAAGTTTTGGGGTACAAAGTGGACTACCATGTGTCCCTCTACATTGTGGCCGTATTGGAGTATATCTCAGCAGATATTTTGAAATTGGCTGGTAATTATGTTTTTAATATCCGGCATTATGAAATATCTCAGCAAGACATTAAAGTGTCAATGTGTGCAGATAAGGTAAGTGTTAAAAAGTATTGAAGCTTAAATTGAATACTTATAGCTGTATGGCAAATTTGTTTTGCTCTTTTAAAAATAATTTTAATGAGGTTTCTTTTTTAAGTTTATGAAGATTTTTATATATTAAATTCACACATTTTAGGTTAACATATCAAATGTAAGTGGATACTAGAAATACTTCTTCCTGCAACACCAGTAATTAGTTTCTTTCCTAGTACTAGAGATCAGAAGGAGCGCTTTGCATGCCAGGTGCTCTGCCACTGACCTGTGCCTTCAGTACCTTTCTTCATTTTATTTATTTGGGATGTTATTTAAGAGTTTATTTACCTCTCCCTGTGAGCGTGTGTGTGTGTGTGTGTTTGCGCACGCATGCGTGCGCGTGCGCTTCTGAACATGTGGAGGTTGGTGGACAGCTTCCAGGTATCCTGTCTTTCTTTCTACCATGGGGCTCAGGGGTTAAACTCAGGTTGTCAGGCTTGGTGACACATGCCTTTACCTGCTCAGTCATTTTACTGGCCCTGCTTGTTTTGGAGACAAGATTTCATTGTGTAGCCCAGGCTGGCCTTGAACTCACTGTGTAGCTTAGACCAGCTTTGAATTCATGATCTTTCTGATTAGGCTCTGAAGTGCTAGGATTATCAGCGTGCATCATGATGTACATGATGCTATTAGGTTTTTGGTTTTTGGTTTAAAGCCATCGCCTCTCTATGTAGCCCCAGCTGGCCTGAAGCTTGCCTTGTAGATCAGGCTGACCTTGAATTCCTAGATGTTCCCTTGCCTCTGCCTCCCAAGTATTGGGTTTAAAGGGGTGTGCCTTCCTACCAGGTAATATATTATTAGTGAATTTTATAATGCCTGATACTAGAAGGTAGGAAATACTAGCTTTACTAGGTATTTCCAGAGTTCAACATCTGTGGCGGGGGTGGGAGGTGGTGGTGGGGGGGGGGAGGGAGTGGGGGGTTGGAAGGTGAATTCTCTTTTTCCATCAAGAATCTTTACATGGGGGGGGGGGCGGTAAGGGGACAAAATCCACCCAAATCAGTTGAAGAAAAGTAGTTTATTTAGATAATGTTTATTTTATTCAGTTTTTTCCTTGCTTTATAGTGACAGGGTGTTACTATGTAACTCAGGCTGGCCTTGGACTTGCCTAGACTGCTGTCAAAGGTGAGATCCTCCTGATCTGTGTACCGGAATTCTAGGCATGAGCTACCACACTCTCTGAGATTTGAATGTTTAAAAGAGAATACACAGCATTGTTTCTGGTCTATTAAATGTAAGCGATTGTGAAGAGCATGTTTGGTATCTCGAGGCAGTTAGGGCATGGGCCGGGAAGAAACAGTTCAAGACAAGTTACTGCCTCTGGTCTGTCCTCTCTGGATCTCAGGTGCCTTTCTTCCTGTTCATAGGTACTGCCTGAGGGAGACTCCAGTCTCTCGTTTCCTCCTTCTGTTTCACCTACTAATTCAGCATTGCTTGAAGTATATGTCTTGAACAAGGAAAGTACAACACTGAGTAAGATAGCAATCCTGTGTCAAAAGGAACATGTGTTAGTGTGAAATGAAAATACCATAAACACATAATACAGTGTGATTTAAACATTATACCAGCAAATCCAGTGTGCAGTGGAGGAGACAGTCAGCTCGCATCAGAGCCTAGGAAGACTTAGCAGAGGAGATTGCTGGGGCTGGTGCATCTGGGTTAGAGCATGCCGCTGGTTGTCACTAGGAAGTTTTAGCGAATGGTGGTGTGTGCAGAGGTTTAACAGGCCTGGGTTAGACTTCCAGGCCACATTATTTTTTGAAAATACTATTTTTTTTTTTACCTATAGCTGAGTCTGTCATTCTATACTTTAATTTAAAAACTGATTTTCCTTGCATTTCATTGTAGAAATTCGTCATTTTTATTTTGACTTCTAAAACCGTGATGGCATACTTTTTCTTGCTCTGAAAGTGACGTAAGCTGATAGAAAAGCTGGAAGTGTAGTGCCCCGTCGCATTCGGCGTCATTTTGAGAGTAAACTCCCTGCATAGGATGTCCCGCCGACAAGAACGTTCCCCTGCAGCACAGTAGTCAGACGTCAGAAGCCAGCACATGGGCACATGGGTGCGAGCTGCTGTTGTTCCGGGACCTCTTCCATAGCAGAGGGATTTAGTCCAGAGTCATGCGTTATTTACTTAGTTGTCATGACTCTTTTCTCCTAGAAAAAGTCCTTTCTTCTTTAACTTTTATGACCTTGACACTGGAGAACTACGAGTCAGTTGTTAATGGTCTTCAGCTTAGACCTTTTCTGATGTTATGTTTTGGCTAGAATCAGGTTGTAGCCTTTAGCAGGAATTCATAGAAGTACACTATGTTCATTGTAATTTTTCACATGGCATACAACTCACTTTCAGTATTATTCATTAGTGGTGTTGTTGTCTACCAATCTTCTCTTTTAATCGCTGTTTTTCCTTTTATAATTAACAAAAAATTTGTGAAATATTCCGGGACTGTCTCTTACTCTTTAGTACTCTTTAGGTTTGTTGGTTCATTTAAATATGGACTTACAGGTTCTTACTTTACTCAGTGGATCATAATTAGTTTTATAGATGTTCAGATTATCACAGATTTGATCAGGTCAGGTGGGAGCTCCAAATTTACTTTATTTCTGTTATTTTTTGGAATAATTTCTTTTTGTTTATTTTTAAGTATAAATTGACAAGTTGTGGGTTTACACTTTAGGAGTTACACTGTGGCTATGATTTATAAATACATTGTGGAGTAAACTTATACTATTGTATGTTAACTCAAATATGTATATTTGTGGTGAGAACATTTGAAACTTGTCTTAGCAATTTTGAAATGTACCGTGCATTGTTATTTAATATATTCTCCATGCTCTGCGTTAGGTATAATTTTTTTCTTCTGTCTAATTGAGACTTTCTACCTTTTGGCCCTCATCTCTCATTTCTCTCCCCTGTTTCTGAACCAATATTCTGTTCTTTGCTTCTGTAAACATGACTATTTTAAATATGTAGTATTTGTCTTTCGGGAGTACTCTATTTCAGCGGTAGACAGTCTAGGTTCATCTTGTTCAACGTGGCACTTTCCAAGCTTAGAATTACTTGTTTCTCTAAAACAACGGCAAATAATAACAACTAACACTTGAGCTCCTCTGAAGTAGAGAACGGTATTTATGAACACAAGGTGAGGGCAGAGGAGCTAGCTCATTGCTGTTGGAGGCACACCGTCTCTCTCAGGATACCCCTACCACCACCACCCCATTTCCCAGTTCTCTAATCCGGCCATTTAAGATTTCACTTTAGTCCTCTCTCTTCGTATCGGTCATTGAAGCCTCTGGCTCCGTTTTTCTTACTGCATCTTCTTCTTGAGCAGTTCTCCCGTGTGTTGCCAGTCTCTCCCCTCCCACTACTGTGGTAGGCACCCTCCATTTGCCCACGCGGACTCCCAGGATTCCGAGTCTGAGTGGCAGTGGTGTCTGCTCCAGTTGGTCATGGTCTCCAACAGCAGGCTGTGCCTCCCCACCCACCCACCTTGTCCCTTGGGTTTTTTTCTTAAGATTCATATGTTAATTGTATTTATGTGTACATGTGAATTTATTAGTGTCCACAGAGGCCAGGTGGCATTGGATCCCCTGGAACTAGAGTTACAGGCCGCTGTAAACTCCCTGATGTGAGTGCTGGCTGGGAACCGAACCCAGGTCCTCTTCAAGAACAGTGAGCCCCTGTGAGTGAGCCTTATCTCCATCAACCCCCACCCCACCCCTTCTTAGAGTGCTCTAGACTCCGCATCCTGAACCGAACCACCCACAGCTTCTCACCCTCCCCTGCAGGGGTTCCTGCCTTACTTGTCTTGTCTGTCCTCTCCCTTCAGTGGCCTTAGATAGCTGATGCAAGGCATTGTGACTCTAACCACTGAGCCTTCCCTCCAACCTCTACACTGATGTAAAATTAAAGACAAGCATCGAGATTTGCCTTTACCAACACTGACGATTATGAAATGGCCCTCTCCTTGACGTTTTATGCTCTTCTTTTATAGTTTCAGTATTAACTTTTTGAGTATCCATATCACCCTGTTACTTTCTGGGTTTGCAGATGTCTGAACCCCTGAGTACTTTTGTAAGTAAGGTACTCTTCTGCTTTTCTTTTCTTCAACTTGTATTGTGAATTTTAACAACTATAAGCTTAACTCAAATTTAACTTCAGAAAATTTCATATTGTCTTGAAGTTATCACACACCAAGATATTTAAAAAACCTAATTCTGACATTCATTTTCTATACCCTTTCCAGCTTTTGGTAGTATATATAAGTTTGAGAAACTTTGTTTTAGTTGAAATTGCTCAATAAAAGAATCTTAAAAGAGCAATATAAGGAATAAAGTTTTAAACAGATTGAAGACATCCTTCTGGGTTTAAGATGTACCCCTTTTCTGTTACTGTTTACCTCCTGTATGGTTCAACATCAACAAATATGTAAAGAGCCAGACAAAACCTGGGCATGGTGGTATACGCCTGTAATCTTAGCACTTAGTGGTCATAGGCAGGAGGATTGCTGCAAGTTAAAGGACAGCCTGGTGTCCACAGTGAATTCTCAGCCAGTTCCAGGCTGCATATTAATACCCTGTTTCAGAGCGATAAGACAACAGCAGTCCCCCGAGAACCCACAAAGCTAGATGATAACTATTGTAGTCTCTCTTGCAACTACTCATTTTCGACCTGGTAGCACACAAAAATATCCTTAAACAGATGGACTTGGGCTGTGTGCCAGTACAGCTTGATGGAAATAGACGGTGGGCAGGAGTTGGCGTGTGTACCCTAGTTTGCTGATCCTTGCTTCAGACTTCCTTCTCACAGTCTCCTGTTTGTCACAGAGGCGTCATGTGCTTAGCTGAGAATGCAGATGACTGTATTTGTGCTTCGAGTTACGTGAGTGAGTTAATGAGCTTGTTGGACATGGTATGAACTTTGTAAATCTAAACTTGATTCTAGTGATCACTATTTCAAGAGCTCATAAATCATGTGTTTAATAAGTATCATAATTTCCTCTCATCTGACAGGACTTTCTTTCCAGAGGTATACCTTTCTTTTTCCCCCTGAACTCTTAAAAACATAAACTTGATAAAATTGTTCAGTGTTTCTATGTGCATGTGGTATGTGTGTGTTCCCAGGGGATGTACGCAGAGGTCAGAGACCAGCTTGCAGGCGCTGCTTCTCTTCTTTGACCGTACAAGTTATGAGTCAGGGCTAAACTCGGGTTGTCAGGCTTGGCAGCCAGCACCCCGCTGAGCCATCTTACTGGCTCCTTTCTCTTTTAAAAAAGTAGAATATAGTTAACTTACTTATGTAGATTGATTATTTTTATGGGTGTGAGTATTTTACCTACTTGTATGTATGTTCTTGGTGCCTGCGGAGGTCAAAAGAAAGCTTCAGATTCCCTGGAACTGGAATGCATCTTGATCATTTGCACCTCCAGCTTCTCATAGGAACCCCTGACTCTTCCCTCCCATTCCTTCAGGTAGCCTCAGGGTGTCCCCCTCCCTGAGTCACATCTTTCCTGAACTCCTTTTTAAAAATTTTTATTTATGTGTATATATATATGTGTGTACCTACATCAGTTTGTATGTACCGTATGTGTACAGGTACCGATACAGGTTAGAGTGCATCAGATCCTCTGGAACTGATATTACAAGTAGTTGTGAGCCGCTTGATGTTGGTGTTGGGAATTGGACCTGGGTCTTCTGCAGGAACAACAGTTATTCTTAACCACTGAACCATTTTCCAAGCCCTTTCCTGAACTCTTTTTTGGTTTTTCAAGACAGAGTTTCTCTGTATAGCCCTGGCTGTCCTGGAACTCATTCTGTAGACCAGAGTGAACTCAGAAATTTACCTGCCTCTGCCTCCCAAGTGCTGGGATTAAAGGCGTGCATCACTGATGCCTGGCTTCTTGAACTCTTCTTGAACAGTTTTGAATATATAATTAACTATTTAAAGGTCCAATTAAATAACAGTATTAAAGTATATAGACACCTTATTCCCATTGCTTTTGATTTATGAATAGTTCTTGCCTGTTGGCTGACACTTGCACACTGTGTACACACACGTACATACAAGTATACATGCACAAAGTAATAATGACAAGAAAAGTGTCATTTGTTTGGTACAGACAGAATTTTCATAAAAATCTTTCTGATGCCAAGTTGAAGGAGAGCATTGTGCTTTCTAAAGCGTCACTGTCACAGATGACCTGCCTTTGTAATGACACTTCAAGTTTTCCTTCAGTTCTGCCCAGGTGCGTACACAGCAAGGATGTTGGATGCCAGTCCTTTGCTAGACATCACCAATCCTTCCATTAGTTGTGTTTTACATAGGAAGACTACGACTTTCATAAGAATAAATACTTATCTATAGTCACAGTTGTCTAGGAATCAGAACTGTGATTTTTGTCTCAGATGGTTGTTCCCTAAAAGCACACTCCTCTTGCTGTTATATACAACTATGTATATGTGTGTGGATACGTATATGTCATATGTACATATGGACATACATGTGTATTCCAGAAACATTGATTTTGCTATATCCGGTTTAACACCATCTCCTCTGACTTTCCCCTAAATTTCCTAATAGAAATTTGTGTGTGCAACATACAGTTCTTACTGCTCAATGACGTTTTAATTGCAGTAGTTTGAAACAGCTTTACAAACGGAAGGAAAGTAACTGTACATTCCTGATTTGTGCTTTCCAGGTTCTGATGGACATGTTTGATCAGGATGATGATATAGGTTTGGTTTCTCTCTGTGAAGATGAACCTAGCTCTTCCGGTGAGCTAAACTACTACGACCTTGTCAGAACTGAAATTGCAGGAGAAAGACAGTATCTACGGGAACTGAATATGATCATCAAAGTATTCCGGGAAGCCTTTCTTTCTGACAGGAAGTTGTTCAGGCCTTCTGTAAGTGCTTCCGGGGATTGAAACTCTGTGCATGTCCCTCAAGCAAATAGCAGGTTAAAATGAATCATTAGTATATTATTTACCACACTCGTGTGTCAGTGTTCTTTTGACATATTTCTGAGTTTAGAACCATCTGAATTATACACAAGTGTAAGTGCAGTGACATGGAGACTCAAGGGGAGGGGTTGTCACGGAATGACGACATTTCTGCTGCACAGCAGCAGGTCAGTCAGATGTAATGAGATGTAGTCACTCACTGGAATGGTGAAGAAATGGTAGGAGGGTGGAGGCGCTCTCCCTTCTGGTGGGGGTTTAAGGCTATAAGCTTCAACAGTGGCCGTTTTCAATTTTGTGGTTGTGGTTTTTCTGTTTTGTTTTGTTTTTGAGACAGGTTCTCAGCATGTAGCTCTGACTGGCCTGTAACTTACTATGTAATCCAGGCTGAGATTCACCTGCCTCTGCCTCAAAAGTGCTGGGATTAAAGGTGTGCCACCAAGCTCAACTAACTATGGGAATTTTGTTTTATTTTGATTTTAAAAATTATTTGTTTTGTATGTGAGAGTGTTTTGCCTGCATGTGTATCTGTGCACCACATGTATGCCTGGTGACTATGGAGGAAAGAAGGGGACATTGGATCCCCTGGAACTGGAGTTGTGGATGTTTGTGAGCTGCCATGTGAGTGCTGGGATTGAACCTGGTCCTCTAGAAGAGCAGCTGGTACTCTTAATCACCGAGCCGTCTGTCAGCCCAGCAGCAGGAAGTTTAAAAGCCATGTCCCAAGTAAAGAATCAAAGGCAGTGGTCTCCTGTTTGCAGACAGGGCAGCGATGGGTGCTGGGCCTGGCTCAGAGTGCTCTTTTCTGTAGCATGGAAAGTCAGTCTCTCAGGATGTGGACCTCATGCCTAAAGCCCAGGATCAGGATACAGATCAGGAACTGCAAAACTACCTAGGTTACATAGTGAAACACTGTCTCAAGTAAGCAAAGGAAAACCAGGCCAATTCTAGGAAATCCAGCTACAAAAATATAGGTTTCCTTCTTTTTTTCTTTCCTTACTTTAACAATGGTGTGTTTCTCTCTAAGTATATTTGACCTATATTTAAAAAATATTTCGTCTTAAGCTTACCTATTTTATACCTTCTAAGTTCTTCACTGCAATAACTCGCAATAAAAAAAATAGACGCAGTGCTCAGGCCCAGTTGTGCTTCAGAACTGATAGATTTTATTCTTTTCCAGAAGAGTGATTCAAATGATATTTCAAGGTGTTTTAATTGGCCTTGACTTGTTTCTTTTGCATACATTTTTGGTTTAATAATGTTGCTAACTTCTGCTAAAGTGTAGTTTAGGATTCAATTTTGTTTGATCCTTACGCACATGACATCTGTAGGGCAGACATCACTTTTCTACTTTCCTGCTGTAAAATAGTTGAGTTAGTTAAAGTCGATACAGCACTGGGGCTTGGATTTGTGCTCTTTGTACTGCATTATAAACTGGCTTTCCGTGACAGTACTAGGATAAGCGTAGCAAACGCCGGTGGTTAATCTCCCTTCTGTGCCTTCCTGTGTCCACAGGGTTTACTCCTAGATTAAGTTGTCCCTCCTCACTGGACTAATGCAGGTTGACAGACAGTCTCTGGTACACTGAAGGTTAGAAGTAAGAATTCCTTTTGTCTCCCTCTCTGTATCTGCTATAAACGTCTTTCCCGTGTAGATGACAATGTAAACTTTTGAGTTGAAGACCATCTAAGATCAGAGACTAGTTCTTGGCAAATGTTGGAAAAGTAATAAATGAGTTAAGGTTGATCTCAGTTACAGGATGTGTGGCCATGGGCAAATTCTCTGACTCCTTGGTACCTGTGTTCTCGTTTGTAATACAGGGATGTGGTGGTGCCAGTCTGATAAGGGTGCATGAAGCTAGGAGTACAGGCCCCTGCTAAGAACACTTGCCTTGTAGTCCTTAGCAGTACCAAAATGAGCAAATAAATAGAGTTTAAAAGATAAAACCCATGTCAAAGACCTATAATAATGTGTGAAACATATTACGTGTCAGAGGTTAATTGTCATTTGTATCTCAATCCATGGCCATTCTTCTTGCATGTTGTAAAAGGAAAAACAAACTGTTTTTGTTCTGTAATCTCTCACACATGAGAGATCACTTTATGATATGTGTGTCTCCTCTGAGCCCCTTGCACACTAAGTAACTCTTCAGAGGATAACCTCAGATTATCCTGCCCATTCATTCAGTCCTGATGTTATCCTGCTAGACATTGTGTCATGGCTGAAGGACTCATGCCCAACAGGCTGTAGTAATTGAAGTTCCTCTGACCCCTCCTTGAGTTCGGTTGATTTGCTGGGGTGGCTCATCGAACTCGGAAATATTTAAGTTGACCAGTTTGTTATGCGCGATGTTCTGTGGGATACAAGGTGAACGGCAGTGAGGGAAGGATGGGACAAGGTCTGAGGGTTCTAGCTTCCATGTTCTTCCTAGGAAGCCATGCTCCTGGCACCTCCATGTGTTCACAGCTTAGAAGCTCATCAACCTTGTTCGAGAGTCTTTGTAGAACTTGGACTCCATTCTCCTACCCTACTCCAGAAGTCAGTGAACTGAGGGAACGTTCCATCCCTTTAATCCTCACCCTTAGTAACCTTGTTAGCATAACCTCAGGAGTGATCAGAGACACTCTGGAAATTCCCAGTGTTTTAGAAGCTCCATCAGAAGAACCAGGACAAAAGCCAAACATTCATATTATGTTACACAAGTAGTAGAGCCAGGATTCAACGTGCAGGTTGATCATGTTCCTTAGCCTATTATATTCCCGTTGCAAGATACTAGGATAACTGTAGCCTGGATAGTAGGTAATATGATCTGTTTGTGTCTACTGTGTTCATGGCTTAATCTAAATATAACAGTAATTCAAGCATGGCAGTTTGAAGACATCTTTAGTGCCTTTTAAAATTTAGAACCTGAGTAATAAATTGAACAATTCAATTGTGTCTAGAGTAGGAGTCATTTTCATTCCAATCCTAGCTGTTATCATCAGCTCACTCTTGAAGACCTTCATTTTTTCAGCATCTTAGCCAATTTCAAAACACACAGATGCATTTCTTTTTTATAAAGAAGTGCTTTGATGTTTATAGAGGTAATCTATGAGATTTGAGGGTTATAAATTCAAGCTATCTAGAATTTATAGTTTCTAGTATACTTACTGCCTCTGATCCAAGAGATTCTTAAATTTTTCTTTGTATTCATGATTGATTTTTACTGTCTTAGAATATACTTTGATGAAACCCGATGGAAATACATCTTTAACATTTATTGTGTGTGGTGTGCACGTGTGTCAGAGGACAACCTGTGGAACTAGGTACTTTCCTTCACCGTGTGTGTCCTGGGAATGGATCTCAGGTGATTTTGCCCAGTAGCAATCACCAGCTGAGCCGTCTTACTACCCCTTTCCTTTTGAGACAAGTTCTCCCAGTGAACCTGGGGCTCATTTCTTCTGCTGGGCTGGCCAGCCAGTGGGCAGCAGGGATCCCCCTGACTGCCCCTCCGCCCCAGGGTCCCAAATGCCCACCAGCGCCTGGCTTTCCTGTGGGTGCTGGGACCTGAGCTCAGGTCGACATACGCTTCACTGACTCAGGCGCTCCTCAGTCCACTTCTGTTTGCTATTAATGTGTAAGCATGATTCTCAATCTGACATGCCGCAACCTTTCTTATTTTTCAGGAAATTGAAAAGATTTTCAGTAACATTTCAGATATACACGAATTGACTGTGAAACTTTTAGGGCTGATTGAAGACACAGTGGAAATGACAGATGAAAGTAGTCCTCATCCATTAGCTGGGAGCTGTTTTGAAGATTTAGCAGAGGTAACTATAGAAAACCACTTCAAACTGTCGTTAAAGTCTTAAAAACTAGATCAAGAAATTTAGCAATATACGTTTTTTAATTTAGAAGGGCCTGCTGACTACTATAAAAAAATACTCAAGATTCAGTTATGTTGATTTAGTAGCACTTTGGGTTTGCAGCTTTGAACTTACCACCCTGATGCCCCAGCCTCTCAGGTGGCTAAGATGCAAGAGTGTGCCCATGCCCAGCTACTGAAACTGTCTTTATAGTGTGCAAGTGCTAGCATTTATGGTGAAAGCTTATACACTAATAGTTAGTATAATATCAATACTAATAATTAGTGTAATATTAAACACACACACACACACACACACACACACACACACACACACACACACACACATATATATATACACTTATATACTTACTTTAACCCTAAGTACACTTAAGGTGAAGGAAATAATTTGTTGATAATCTCTTTTTTTTTTTTTTTGTTTTTTTGTTTTTTTTTGAGACAAGGTTCCTCTGTGTAGCTTTGGAGCTTGTCCTGAAACTCACTCTGTAGCCCAGGCTGGCCTCGAACTCACAGAGATCAGCCTGCCTCTGCCTCCTGAGTGCTGGGATTAAAGGCATGTGCCACCACCGCCCGGCTGATAATCATTCTTTAGCTTTGTGGGTTTTAGACGTCATTTTAAAAAATCAAAAGGTTCTATTCTTTTTTTTTCAAAGTCAAATCTTATTTTATTCTTTTAAATGATTATAAAATGATATACCTTTTTGTAAAAGTATTCAAAATTAAATATAAAGATGGCCACTATAACTTATAACATTTATTCTTTTAAAAATTATTTGTTTTATGTGTATGGGTATTTTCCCTGGATGTATGTCTGTGCACCACATGTGTGCAGTACCCAAGGAGGCCAGAAGAGGACGTTGGATCCCCTGGAACTGGAGTTACAGACAGTTGTGAGCCACCCTGTGGGTGCTGAAACTTGAACCCAGGTCTTCTGGAAGAGCAGCTAATGCGCTTAACCATGAGCCATCTCTCCAGCCCTCTACATTTATCCTTATATAAATATTCTCTGTGTTTTATAAAGCTATGTGTATATTTACAAGGTAACACTCTCCCATTTTATAATGTTTTTCATTCTGTCATATTTTTCTGTTAGTAAATATACTTAGACATAATTTTTAAGTATAAAAGTATAAACATATAAGGCTGGCAAGATGGCTAAGCAGTAAGGTGCTTGCCGCCAAACCTGACGAACTGTTGGATCCCTCCAACCGAGAAGGTGGGAATGAAGAACTGGCTCCTTCAAGTTGTCTTCTGACATGTTCACAAAGACATGCAGACAGATGACATCTCACACAGCATAGACGTATTGTTATTTGTATATCATTATACATGAGCATATATATTGTTCTTATATTTCCTCTTTTTAAATGAAAGCATGTTGGGCATCTTTGTATACTCAACTGGCCATTGGGTCTTTAAAAGTGTTGCTTTTAGATTTCATGTACAAAAGTCACACACTTTCATAATCTCTGCCTATGTCTTCTGAAAATAGGGATTACTTTTATTATGTCTATTTCATTACTGAACACTAGTTTGTCTTTGTTTCTGTTTTTGGGGATGCAGAACCCTACGTATACCCCATACTGACCTCAGACTTTCAGCCTCTTGAGAGTGGGGTTGCAGGCCTGAGCCCCAGTACCTGGCTCAGCCTTTGTTCTTCATAAAACATGTTACATTTTAATAACTAATTTATGGTCTCATTAACTTGCTATACCCTTAGAGGTACTTTGCTTCTAAAATGCTGTATTGTTTTTATTTTTAAAGTTGAATATATAAGAAAGTAACATTTGACATTTTAACCACTTTTTTATTACATTTATTTATTTGTGTGCATGTGTGTTTCTGCATGCATACATGCATGTGTGTGTATGCCTGTGGAGATCAGAGGACAATTTGCAAGAGTTGGTTCTCTCTTTTCTACCCTATGGGTCTCAGGAATCAGTTAAATCATTAGACTTGGTGGCAAGTGCCTCTGCCTGCGGAGCCATCCACCAGCCCCATTTTAATTATTTTTAAATGTGTAATTTAGGAACTAGTACTGAATTCTTACTATTATATGATCATGACCACTGTGTAGTTCCAAAACTAATTCATCATCCCTAATAGAAACTACCCAAGTGAGCAATAATAGCATCCTTCCCTCCCACTCCCCACCCCTAACTCTTGATACCCACTCATCTCCTTCCATCTCTGTAAATTTACCTATATTTTAAATAAGTGGGTTCATATAATATTTGTTGTTTTCTGGCTGTTTATTTTATTTAGCGTAATGCTATAAAGTTCATCTATGCTACTGCGTGGATGAGTGATGTTCTGACACGTTCCACCTAGTTAGAACATCCCTAACCTGTGGATCCAAAGGCAGTATGTCCTGAAGTCCATCACTTTGAGCCGGCACTAATTCATTTGGGTTTTAAGGACATTTTGGATTTTTAGACTAGAGATGCTTAACCAGTAAAGTCTGTGTAAATATTCCAAAATCAAAAAACCTCTAAAATCTGAAATACTTGTGTATTTCAAGCATTTCTGAGAAGGAATGCACAGCCTGTATGATGTTCTTTTTGCCCACTCATTGGCTGAAGGACGTTTGGAGAATACTGTTCAGTGTTGTGGTGTTTCCAGTTACTGGGGAAAATAGGTTTTGTTTTTTGAAGAACTTTGCATGGGCTGGTACTATTTTAACATTCCTAGCAGTGGACAATTCTGCTTTCTCAGCATCTACCTAGCTAAACATGTTGGTACTTGTTTGTTTTCCAATCCATAAAACAAAACAAAAACCCCCATTTTGTTTTTTTGTTTCCTTTCTTTAAAGAAAGTATTTATTGTGGCTGTGTGTGACCACCTGCATGTATGGCAGTGCGTCACATGTGTGCCTGTGGAGTCCAGAAGAGGGTGTAAGACCCCTGAAACTGGAGTTATAGATGGTTGTGAGCTGCCTTGTGGGTGCTAAGAACTGAACTCAGGTCCTCTGGAAGAGTAGCCAGTGCTCTTAAGTGCTGGACCATCCCTCCAGTTCCCTATTTTGTATTCTGAAGGTACAAAAAGGAAATAAATCTCAATTACTGATCATTCTCAGATAACTGGAATTTTTATAAATATGAAATATTCTGTGTTTACTATGTATTTAGTCTTCTAATTTTGGAAACTCTAGAGTAGGTAAAACAAAGGTATTGATTTTGCTTTCTTTAAGAGTATCATTTAGTAAATTCATTTCAACATAGGTAAGTTTACATTTATAGCTTTCTTTTACAAAGAAATGTACCTTATATTTCCTAAGGATAAAATACACATTTTTGTAGTTGGATATCATAAAACCAGCCATTTACTTTTAAGGCCTGTTACTATAATCTACTGTTTAAGGTCCATGATATTTTAAAAATCTATCCCTTGTAACCGTAGCTATTGTTTTCACTGAAAGGTAGAGAATCAAAGGTAATAAGACCTAGTTGGAAACATGTACAAAATATTGTTGTTAAATAATATATATCATATTAGTATAAATATATATTTTCCATAAACCTAACACATTATGTTATTTTTAAAAATAGGAGCAAGCGTTTGATCCCTATGAAACATTATCACAGGACATTCTTTCGCCAGAGTTTAATGAGTACTTCAGTAAGTTGATGGCCAGACCTGCAGTTGCTCTACATTTTCAGGTAAACTTGAATTCAGTGTTGTTATTATTTTGTCATGAGATAATAAAGAAATTTTTCATTATCTTTCTAGAGAAAGTGGAAAATCTCTCATTAGTCCTTCCAATCCATTTTGTGTGTGTGCATGTGTGTGATTTTCTGAAGGGCTGTCCTATCTTGTCTTGGCAGTCCTTGCTTTTGTGTCCTGCTTGTCCATTTGGACAGCATGCTGTCAGCAGTCGAGGCAAGGGCGGTTTCTTGCCCAGTGGCTAACTTTGCCACAAAGAAAGTAAACTCCATATGGAGTTTCTTCAGTGCCCATCATCTTCTCTAAAGTAGGTTTGTACTTCCAGGAGCAGACATGTCTCATTGTCATGAAAAAAAACTATGTTATTAAAACATCTTAAATGCCATATTTTGTAGCTCTCTGAAGTGTTTGAAGATGACCTGTCTATCTAAAATATATCTGTTTGACCTTGAAAACATACCTATCATGACTACAAGTTTGATTGTAATGACTAACTACTAACTTGCATTTCTTTATATCCTAATTAGTTTGTAATAACTTTCAAGGACTAGAAATTTGTATTATATTGTTAAAGGAGTTGAATAGGTTTAATACCTTTAACAAGAGTAGAAACATAGATACAGTATGTTCTAACAAAAATAATCTCAAATTTGTGTCAATATACAAAATTTATATACAATATACAAATATCCAATCCAGTGTAAAATATTTAAAACTAGTAGTTGCTTTTTAAAAGTGATTCAGTAATCTACCCTTTTATCCTATACTATCTCCCAAGTGCTGGGATTAAAGGTGTGCACCACAACCACCTGGCTAAAGATCTTTGTTTTGAGGCGATAAACACCTTGTAAGAAGGGCATGGATATTTCTTGGGTAGATAAACACCTTGTAAGAAGGGCATGGATATTTCTTGGGTAGATAAACACCTTATAAGAAGGGCATGGATATTTCTTGGTAGATAAACACCTTGTAAGAAGGGCATGGATATTTCTTGGGTCAGACGAAATAAGCAGAGGGAGATAGAATTGAGCTTTACTCCGTCACCAGTTACAGCAAAGGGTGTGCTGGCATAGATGTGTGTGACTGCTCATTAGCTGTGGAAACTTCTAGAATGGCTCGGTCCTCTTAGCGCGTAACTGTGATCAGATCTGGTTGCTCCTAAGACAAGCAGACACATAAATAGACCTTACTTCTCTGTGGATATTCTACCTTTGGTTTTTCCCTGTGCAATCTGCTGTCTCCCTGTTATTTTCCAGTTCTTCCTGTGTCCTAACCAAGTTACAGCACTAAGAACTGCCTTGGACAAAACCTGTTGCCATATCCAGAGACTGTTTTGGTTAAGTAGTATTTCTTCAGTCCCTTCTTGTCCCTTGGCTCCCATGATACTTTCTCCTCGTCCTTGTTATCTCTGGTTTCTTCTTAGTTTCCTTATTGTCCAAGTTCTAGATCAGCTCCTGCTTCAGTGCTCCTATGTTCTCCTGGGTGACTTCTCCCTCATGTATGTGCTGGTTATTTCCCAGTTGTGTTCCTAGGTTGTGTGTGTGTGTGTGTGTGTGTGTGTGTGTGTGTGTGTGTGTGTGTGTGTGTACGTGTGTACCTAGAGACTGAACTCGGGGCCTCTCTGCTTGGTAAATACTCCGCTAGTAATTTTCATCTATAGTCTTTTTTGTTTGTGTTTGAGGTAAGATATTACTACATTGTATAGCACAGGCTGGTCTCAAATTTGTGATCTTTCTGCCTTGAACTGCTGGGTAGCCAGGGTCACAGGTGTATACAACCACACCTGGATCAAATCTAACATTTAAAACTGAATGCACTCCCCAGGCCGGTGGTGTCGCACACCTTTAATCCCAGCACTGGGGAGGCAGAGCCAGGTGGATCTCTGTGAGTTTGAGGCCAGCCTGGGCTACCAAGTGAGTTCCAGGAAAGGCGCAAAGCTACACAGAGAAACCCTGTCTCAAACAACAACAACAACAACAAAAAAAAAACCTGAATGCACTGTCTTCTCCCTGCCATCTTTCTTTCTTTCTTTCTTTCTTTCTTTCTTTCTTTCTTTCTTTCTTTCTTTCTTTCTTTCTTTCTTTCTTTCTTTCTTTCTCTATTTATTTATTTATTTATTCATCCATCCATTCATTCATTCATTCATTCATTCATTCATTCATTTATTTTTTGGAGCTGAAGACTGAACCCAGGGCCTTGCGCTTGCTAGGCAAGCGCTCTACCACTGAGCTAAATCCCCAACCCCTCCCTGCCATCTTTAATGTGAATCCCCTGCATTAACTTCTGCTGTACTACTCTCAGAAATCTGTCAACATGGAGTAAAAATTTCATTTAATTTCAAAAGTTTACTTCAAAGTGGGATTTAAAAAAAATTAAGTGTTATACACCATATAAACCATAAAATGAATGACATTAATTGGTCAGCCTGCGTCTAAGAACCTGGCATCATAATTAAATACACTAAGTTCTGGTTTTTGTTTTATTAGGAAGCCTGAGCTGTGTTTGTAATTTGGTGGTAGAGCACTTACCTACCATAACATGGAAAAGCCCTGGTTTCAATTCCCAGGCCAAAACAAAACAAAGAGCCAGTAAACACAAGGAATTATTTTCTGTGAGATGAGGATCTGTAGAACCTGGGGGCGGGGCGAGGGGTTGCTAAGGATCAAACCCAGTGCCTTGTGTACCCGAAGGACTCTCCCCAGGACCCGCAGGGTGGAAGGAGAGAGCCATCTTCTCAAGTTGTCCTCTGACCTCCACATGCATGCTGTGTGATATGTGCAGCACACACATACACACACACACACACACACACACACACACACACACACACACACGCACGCACATCATACATGAGAATACATGTAAAGCACTATAATGTTTGCCGTATATTACACGTTCAGTAAATGTTAGCTTGTGTTTTTATCAGACAGGTCCTTCTGCTGATAACTGGCAGTCCAAGAATTTGGGGATGCACTTGAGTAGCCATTTCACTGCACATTAATACACTAGATGGTCCTTGCAGACCAGCTTAACGTGCTGTGTTGGTTCTAGCTAGAACTCCTTAGCTGACGAAGGCCGCTCAGTGTAGTAAGTAGCTTAACGCTGTGCTGGTCCATCATGCGGCTGTAACAAAATGTTGTCAACTGGGTAGCTGAACAGATGAATTGGCTTCTCACTGTCTGGAGACTGGGGATTCCAGACTCATGATGCTGCAGATTTATGGTCTGAGGAGGTTTCTGCTTTGTTCATGGGGGCCCATCTCACTGTGCCATCAGATGGAGTAACGGGCCAGCCAGCACACTCCCTTAGGCCGATCAGGTTTTCAGCCCCATTCTTGAGGGTGTGTCCTCAGATCCTAATTGTAAAACTAATGCATGGGGGTTAAGTTTCAACATGAAGCTTTAGAGAGCAGGAGCGCCCAGACCAGCCAGAAAATGCTAGAAGAACTTAAATCTTGTCGGTCTGACGTAGCTGTTCATTTGAAAGCAGAATTAGCTTGGTCAGGTGAGTTATATACCAAATGTGTTCCATAAATAAGCTAAGTCTGAAGTTTATTCACCGGGGAATTTGTTTAAAAACATTTATAGTATACAGCATCCTTAAAAACCTTTACAATGACTTGAACTTTTATTCCTTTTACTTATGAGTTGCTGTTGTTTCTTTTTTTTTTAATTTATTTTATTTTATTTTACAATATAATTCAACTTTACATATCAGCCATAGATCCCCCCGTTATCCCTCCTGCCACCCCGCCCCCCTCTCCCCGGCCCACCCCCCATTTCCATCTCCTCCAGGGCAAAGACTCCCCCGAGGATTGAGATCAACCTGGTGGACTCAGCCCAGGCAGGTCTAGTCCCCTCCTCCCAGGCTGAGCCAAGGGTCTCTACTAAGCCCCAGGTTTCAAACATGAGAATAGGAAGGAGCAAAGTGCTGGAGAGGCCCACAGAAATCCACAAAGATGCCCCCACAATAGACTGCTGGCAATAGTCGAGAAATAGCCCGATCTGACCTCCCCTGGTGATAGGATGGCCAAACACCTTAATTGTCATACTAGAAACCCCATCCAGTGACTGAGGGAACTAGATGCAGATATCCACGGTCAGGCCCCGGGTGGAGCTCCGGGAGTCCAATTGGCGAGAAGGAGGAGGGTTTATGTGAGCTAGAGTTGTTGGGACCAGGGATGGATGGAATACAGGGACAAGTGGCCAAACGAATGGAAACACATGAACTGTGAACCAATGGCTGAGGGGCCCCCAAGTGGATCAGGCCCTCTGAATGGGTGAGACAGTTGATTGGCTTGATCTGTTTAGGAGGCATCCAGGCAGCTGGACTGGGTCCTGTGCTCAGTGCATGAATTGGCTGTTTGAAAGCTGTTGTTTCTTTTTTAAGATAGGTTCTAGATCTGTAGCCCAGAATGGCCTGTAACATGCAGCCATCCTTCCTTGGCCTCCCAACAGGTGGGGTTATAAGTGTATGCCACCTTGATCAGCCCATCTTAGAGTATACGAAGAGTTCAAATAGCCAGGAGGTGGTAGTGCACACCTTTCATCTCAGCACTTAGGAGGCAGAGGCAGGTGGATCTCTGTGAGTTCGAGGTCAGCCTGGTCTACAGAGCGAGATCCAGGACAGGCAAGGGCTACACTGTGAAACTCTGTCTTGAAAGAAAAGAAAAAAAAAGAGTTTAAATAGCTTTTAAAAATTTATTTACAGTATGTGGAAACCCAGATGTTTGAAGAAAATCTGTAGACAGCATTGTCAAAGTTACTTCGCTATCTAACAGATGCAGAAATGTGTGTATTTATCAATAATGTGCAGGGGCATAGGGTTGGGAGAACTTGATTTCTAGCACTCCAGTTTCACTAGGATCCCCTGACACGTCTGTATCTTGTATCTAAAGCTGTCTCCGTAGGCACAGCTGCTGTGTCTCTGGTCTGAGGTATGCTGTGTCTTTTTACTTTGCAGTCCATTGCCGATGGCTTTAAGGAGGCTGTTCGTTACGTCCTTCCACGGCTTATGCTGGTGCCCGTGTATCACTGTTGGCATTACTTTGAATTGTTAAAGGTAAGGCAAGAGCTTCCTGTAACAAAGTCCTTAGATTTATAAAGCCTAAGACCTAATTTTTGATCTGATTATATTATTCTTAATATCTTTTACTCATAGAAGTGTAGTGTCCTAGGGCTAGGAATAGAGCTCAGTGGTGGAATGCTTATCGGTCATGTAAAGCCCTGTGCTGATCCTCAGCTGTCAACAAGCACCAGGACCCAGAAGGATACATACGTACATTTCCAACTTCCGTCCCAGGATCTTGGAGAAAATCCTACGGAGTTTACCCCTTGCCACAGCACTTTTATGTGTAGACAGATATAAAGAAGTTTATTTTTGTGTCAGTTTGTAACATAGACTCTCAAATTATCAACCTTAATGGAAGAGTGTTTGTTTTTTAAAATTAATTTTTGGAGATGCACAGTAGCAATCTTTGAAAAAGTGAGTTTTAATTGTAGAATTATTACAGAATATCTTTTATTATGTATGTGGCCATTTCATATGTGTGAACAACGTGTCTTGATGAAATGCACACCTCCTCCCCTCCCCTCCCCTCAGGCACTCTGAGCACTCCCTCCCCCCTTTGATGTCCTCTCTTCTGTTTTGAGCCCACAGAGTAGTTATTTCTGCCTGTTGGAATGCTGACCTGTCTTATATAAGCAATTAGTGATTTTATCTATAACAATGTTTAAAGTTTTCATCTAGTTTTATCTTATTAAGACAATCATTTTTTATTTTTATTTTAGATGTGTAAGTTTTTCTTGCATGTCTGTATGTGCACCACACGTGTGCCTAGTGCCAGGGGGGCCAGAAGAGGTCGTCAGATCCACGGAACTGGAGTTAGTGATGGTCATAAGCAGCATGTGGGAACTGGCTAGGAACTGAACGAACCTAGATCCTCTATATAACAGAAGTGCTCTTAACGTCTGCGCCATCTCTCTAGCCTGGAGAGAATCATTTTGAAGTCTTCACAAAGTATAATATTCTTCAAATCTTAGTGTATATCAAGTACACACAGTTGTGTATCTGTGTGCATCGGAGAGAGGGGGAGGGAGGGAGGATGGGAGATAAATGAAAGCGTAGGTAAATGGTTTTTTTTTTTTAGACAGGGTCTCATGTAGCCCAGGCTGGCTTTGAACTCATTGTGTAGCTGAGGATGACCTTGAAGTCCTGATCTTCTTGCCTTAGCTGTCAAAGTGCATCTGTTTCAGTGATATACCAAGACTTGTGAACATTATAGAAATATTATCTGATTTTTATTTTTCAAATTTAGGTTTATGATAAAGCAAAGATGGAAAACAACTACATAATGATGAGTTATAGCATGCCATCTATGGTTCCCTATCTTAAAACACATTGAAATTGATCACAGGCCACTTGTTTTGCAGAGATAAGTTTTAGGGTTTTTTAAATTTAAATTTTGGTTTTTGTATATGAGTTCTTTTGCCTACATCTATGTCTGTGTACCTCATGCCCACAGGCACCAGAAGAGGCTGTTGAATCTCCTGGAACTAGAATTAAAGACATTGTGAGCTGCCATGTGGGTGCTGGGAATTGAACCTGAGTCCTATAGAAGAGCAGCCTGTGCTCTCAATGGCTGAGCCATCTCTCCAGCCCCAATTTTAGATACTTCTAATAATTTTTTAAAAGACTACATTTTAGCCAGGCAGTGGTGGCGCACGCCTTTAATCCCAGCACTCGGGAGGCAGAGCCAGGCAGATCTCTATGAGTTTGAGGCCGGCCTGGTCTACAGAGCAAGATCCAGGACAGGAACCAAAACTACACAGAGAAACCCTGTCTCAAAAACAAAACAAAACAAACAAACAAAAGACTACATTTTAGATTTTTTTCATAATATATACTCAGTCTTTATGGAAAAGTTCACTTCTCAATTTATAAATAACTTTATAATTACTATAGTCAAATAAAAAATTGATATACGTCCTTTTTAAAATTTGGGGTTTTCAAGACAGGGTTTCTCTGTGTGGTCCTGGCTGTCCTAGAATTCACTCTGTAACCAATCTGTCCTTGGACTCAGACATCTACCTGCCTCTGCCTCCCAAGTGTTGGGATTAAAGGCATTAACCACCATCAACATATATGTCCGTTATTATAAAGGATATTGCCTTAGTTATGTTCCTGTGTGGTGATGAGACACTGACCAGAAGCAGCTTGAGGAGGAAGGGGGTTACTTTATTCTCCATTTCCAAGTAGCAGTCCGTCACTGAGGGATTTGGGGCAGGCACTTAAGGCAGGAACTCAAGCAGAGGCCATGGAGGAACACTGCTTACTGACTTGCTCCCCATGGCTTGCTCAGCCTGCTTTCTTATACCATCCAGGACCACCTGCTCAGAGATGGCAACCCCACAATGAGCTGGGCCCTCCCCCATCAATCATTAATCAAGGAAATGTCCCACAGACTTGCCCACAGGCCTAATCTGAAGGAGCCTTTTCTCAGTTTAAGTTCCCTTTTCCCAGATGACTCATTTCAGATACGATTTTTTGCTTGTTTGTTTTTCAAGACAGGGTTTCTTTATGTAACCTTGGCTGTCCTAGAATTATCTCTGTAGACCAGGCTGGCCTTGAACTCACAGAGATCCGCCTGCTTCTGCCTCCTGAGTGCTGTAATTAAAGATGAGCGCCACTACTGTGCAGCTCCTTTTAGATATGATTTATTAAAAGTCAAATAACATTTTTTTAGTTCTTTGACATTTCCTTGAAATTTATCAGTGGAATAAAAATACTCTTCATGAGGTCTATGAAGTTTAATATTAAGATATAGTATTAATTATTTAATGAGATTAGCCGATATTAAGTTTCTTTAGGAAAGAATTTTTTCTTTAACTCACCTGGATTCATCACTCACCATGTGTGCTGCATCTGCAGAACTGCAGCTGTGCAGGGGGCTGTGTTTGTGAGCTGAGGCGTGGGGCGGGCTGGAGATCAGAGTGGCCCTTGCTAGGCAAGTGCCCTATCCTGAACTGTCTCCCAGCCTCCCACTGTGTTTTCACATGGAAGGAGTTTTGTTTGCAGGTTTGTTCTTTAACTTAGCACCTGATTTAGGCACAGACCCATGTTTTGCACAGTTCAGACTGCTGTCACTGTAGAGAGACAGCATGGTGGCATGGCAGAGAGCTCCTTAGGTCAGAGCTCCTGGCTTGACTGTACTGTGCTGCTCATTAGTCAAATGACCTCGCCTGACCTATACACACATGTTGTGATACTGTGTATCTCACTGAGTTGTAATAAAGATTAAATAAGCAAATAAAAGCTTATGCACAGAGAACTAAAAAGTAGTCAGTTATTTGTGTATAAACACAAAAAGATTTGAGTATTACACACACACAGTCCTGATTACTTTTGACAACTGCCTGCTGGGTACTTACCATATTATACTAAAAATGGACAAAAAAGGTATATCTCTATTGTTTAAGGACTTTATTATGATTTAATAAAGAATGTGGATATTGAACAAGTAATTAGAATAAATGCTTAATAAATCCATGCATATGTTGATAAGCATAAAGAAAATGTGGTACATATATATTCACACAATGAATTTTTACTCAGCCATGATTTAAAATGAAATCATGACATTTGCAGGAAAATAGAACTGGAAATTATTCTTAAGTGAAATAGCCCAGACTCAGACAAAGAACAGAAGGGAGACAGATGGTAAAGAATGCAGGTGGCGAGACAGCAGAAGGTGGGTGCTGGACAGGCACAGGGGAGGGAGACAGTGAGAGAAGACGTCCGGGTACGTGGAAATACCGTACCGAAACCCATCACTTCGTGTTCTACTTTAAAAATGAAGAGCGAGCCTTCTAAGCATGTAGCAATGGTGTAGGATAACTGATGGAAAAGGAACTAGCTTTGCCCAGGCAAGTCAGAAAAGAATTCTTAGAGTGTTGACTAGATAGGAACTTTCTATCTCTGTCTCCATTATTTATCTGGAAGAATCATGTAAACAAATGCCAGGAACTCTGCAGATGAAAAGAAACAATAAACACAATTTACCACAGCACTTACTAGATCCTGTAACAGGGGAAACGTTACCTAAAAAGACATTATCTAGACAGTTCATAAAATTGCTACATTCTAGATGAGTAGAGCCTTTTGTTGTTTGTTCATTGAGACTGAGTCCCGTGTAGTCCAGGCTGGCCCTGAACTCACTGTGCAGATGAAAAATGAAAATGACCTTGAACTCCCAATCCTTTTACCCCCGCTTCCCGAGTGTGTGCGACCATGCCCAGTTTGTGCAGTGCTGGGGGTTGAACTCCGGCCTTTGTGCTTGCTAGCTAGGCAGGCACTCTACCAACTGAGCCACATCCCCAGCCTAGGATTTTAGAGCTTTATTGTTGTAAAATTTTCTGAAGTTGATCTGAACTATGTAGCAGGAGTCTTAAAAGTTCTTATTAATAAAATCAAACCTGAGGCCAGTTATTGGGGTGAAATGCTGGATGGTCAGAGAGACAGAACAGCCACAGCTATCTCACCTAGCCGGATCCTCAGCTGGTCTTGTTTCCTCAGACTGGAGGCCTCTGAGTCCTCATCCAAAATGGGTCTCAGCTGAACTGCTGCTAGAAGCCTGAAAGCTTAACCAGCCACATGCTTCTCCAGGCCAAAGACTTCTCCAGGCCAAAATGCCTCGAGTTTCTGGTCCTCACGCCTTATATACCTTTCTGCTTTCTACCACCACTCCCTGGGATTGAAGGCTTGCTTTCTGGGATTAAAGGCTGTGTCACCATGCTTGGCTGTTTCTAATGTGGCCTTGAACTCACAGAGATCCAGAGAGATTTCTGTCTCTGGAATGCTAGGATTAAAGGCATGTGCTACCACTGCCTAACTTCTGTTTAAAATTGTGGCTGTTCTGTCTCTGACCCCAGATAAGTTTATTAAGGTACACAATATTTTGGGGAACACAATACCACCACAGAACTATGCTCTGATTCCACAAAAGAATATTCTAAGATGTACTACTGAAATATTAACAGATTAAAGAACACCACTAGAAAGTATTTTTTTCTATTTTCCCAAGATTAAATGATTATTTTAAAAATATACATGCTGTGTAGAAATAAACACTTTACCCCATCCTATAGTTCTGTGCATTTGAGACTAGAGAAGTGTCTTTGTCCTACCCCACATCTTCAGATTGACACTCCAAGGTCATAACAGTAAGTCTTCCCAAAGGGGACCTTCCAGAAAGACAGGAGGTTTCCTTAGCTTATATTTCCTACTTTTTGTGGCATAAACTAGTCATCTGTCTATGAGCTGTGTTTTGTGTGTGTGTATGTGCGTACATATGCACATAGGGTGTTAGGAGGCAGTCTACCATCAATCTCACCAGTTATTGAAAGCCATAAGATAAGCTATAAGCATAAGGGGATATGTCAGTATTACTGGAAAAAAAAACAAGCCTGTGACAGCTTGCAGTACTTTTCATTCCATTTATGTGGAGACCCCGCTATAGGTATTGACAAGGTAAGTCAGTGAGTTATAGAGCCACAAAGGAATCATGTCATCTAGGATTGAGGAATTACACCATGGTGAAAGGAGAAAACTAACTCCCATGGGTTGTCCTCCCCTTTGAGAGTGATTTGTGATATAAGGATGATCCAAAAATAACTTCCAAGCCATTCAGCAATGGTTTCCCCTCTTCTGTGAGGAGTGGAATGGGTAGGTAACATTGCTTCAGAATAAACAATAAAAGAGGGAAGGTATTATCTGAAAAGCAACTTCAACAATAAGAAGCATTTTGTGGTGTATTGGAGGCTAAATTCACCAGTTGGGTGAGGAGGCCAGAGGCCACTATGCAGAAAGCTTATGGAGACGTGAAAGAGTTTGACTCATTTGCAGCTGGTTCACCACAGTGATTTCTGTGTCAGCTTAAGAAGTGTAGAATGCATCCTTTCAAATCCCTGTGGAGAAGCGGCTTGGATAGTCAGCAGCAAGCTGACGTTTAAGTCTCCCTGCTAATTACACATGTACCTCAGTAGTCAAAGATTTACCTAGATACTCAGAGCTCTGGGTGCCATCCCCAGTGCCACAAACACTCTCTCCATTTATCATAATGCTGAAAATCAAAGAAATATTTAGAAAATTATTGAGCTGAGATTATGCCATGCAGCCATTTTTTATATACATCCACTACTGGGAACTTCTAACTCTCCTGACGTTTTTCTGCTCAACAGACTTGTAATTACTGTATTACTGGGGAAAGCATGGCAGCATCCTCAGTCAGGAAGCAGAGGACAGGACTCGAGGACAGGCTACAGAACCTGAGGGCGTGCCCAGTGGGGAGCTCCACCCCTTGTGGCTCCACAGCCTTCCCCAAACTCTGTTACCAGCTGGAATTAAATGTCCAACACATGAGCCTATGGGAGACATTGCATATTCAAATCACTGCATTAAATACATTTAAGCTTTAAGTATTTGTTGCCGCTTTAACTACAAAGAAGTTGAGAATGGAACCAAGCAATGTAATTTTATCTTTTCCCCCTTAGCAGTTGAAAGCATGTAGTGAAGAACAAGAGGACAGGGAGTGTCTGAATCAGGCTATCACTGCCCTCATGAATCTCCAAGGCAGCATGGACCGAATTTACAAGCAGCATTCACCTAGACGCCGACCAGGGTAATTCGAGACTTCCAGATATGCATATTTATGCCTTCTTCACTGTATGTGGTCCCCACTTTTTCCAAGTGTGGTTTAGCATTCTTAAAAGTTATGCTTGTCCTCTTTTGGTCTGTCTTAGTCAGAAAATTACCAAATTACCATTGTTTTATATATATATATATATATATATATATATATATATATATATATATAATTTTTTTTTTTTTTTTGGTTTTTCGAGACAGGGTTTCTCTGTGTAGCTTTGCGCCTTTCCTGGAACTCACTCGGTAGTCCAGGCTGGCCTGGAACTCACAGAGATCCGCCTGGCTCTGCCTCCCGAGTGCTGGGATTAAAAGGCGTGCTCCACCACCGCCCTCTTCCATTGTTATATTGTAGGATATATTTATTAATTTAAATGTATTTAATGAAATTTTATATTTTCTGCAAGTGATGTGGGATTTTTTTTCTATAATTTTAGTTCTTTTGGCTCTAGGAATGTAGTTCTTTGACAGCAATGAACTTGAGTCATTTGGTATTCAGGGACAGGACTAGAAGAAAATAAATGTTAGGAATATTTGGTTATTTAAGCTTTCGAATGCTGGGTATTCAAACTCAGGGCATTTTACATGCTAAGCATGTTCTCAGTCATTGAACTAGACCTTTCAACTCAGCTTAATACTTTTGTTACTTGATTTTGTATTATATAACCATCATAATTGAGTAAGTCAAACTTACCTTGCCTTTTCTCCCCCCTAGGGATCCCGTTTGCCTTTTTTACAATCGTCAATTAAGAAGCAAGCACCTGGCTATCAAGAAAATGAATGAAATTCAGAAAAACATAGATGGGTGGGAAGGCAAAGATATTGGACAGTGTTGTAATGAGTTCATAATGGAAGGGCCATTGACCAGAATCGGTGCTAAACATGAAAGGCATATTTTTCTCTTTGATGGCTTGATGATCAGCTGTAAACCTAATCATTGCCAGAGCCGACTTCCAGGTTATAGTAGTGCAGAATACAGACTAAAAGAGAAGTTTGTCATGAGGAAAATTCAAATCTGTGATAAGGAGGATACGTGTGAATGCAAACATGCTTTTGAGTTAGTATCCAAAGATGAAAACAGTGTGATCTTTGCTGCTAAGTCAGCTGAGGAGAAAAATAACTGGATGGCAGCCCTTATTTCCCTTCACTATCGAAGCACTCTGGACAGAATGCTGGACTCCGTACTGTTGAAAGAAGAAAACGAGCAGCCCCTGAGGCTACCAAGTCCAGACGTGTACCGCTTTGTGGTGAAAGACTCGGAGGAAAACATTGTGTTTGAAGACAACCTGCAAAGTAGAAGTATCATCCCTATTATTAAAGGAGGGACTGTGGTGAAATTAATTGAAAGGCTAACCTATCATATGTATGCAGGTATGTGAAACTAGCAAGTGCTTTCCTAAGGCCTGGGACCCGATGCAGAAGGAACACATCAGAGTTGATGGGTGCAAATGGAGTGCACCCCAAATAAAAAAATCATGGAAAATCAAAAGGAGTAAATAATCCATTAAATGTTTCTAAAATGTGTCATTAATTTCAGTGACTAATAAGTGCTCATAAAATGCTGATTTGTAAAAATAAAATTAAAAATAATCTTTATTCTCATTTATCAAGAAATGGTTTAGGCCAATCACTTAGGAAGTAGAGTGGAGGCAGTAAGATAAGGAGTTCAGAGTCACCTTGGCTACATGAGACCTTGTCTCTACAGGAAGGAAGGAAGGGAAGAAGAGAGGGAGGGAGGGAAGAAGGAAGGAAGGAAGGAGAGAAAGGGGGAGAGAGAAGGACATTCTGCATCTGTCAGGAAAGGAGTTACGCTGGGAGGACCCAGAGGTAAAAAGGAACGAAAGGAAAATGTGCGACTTTGAGTCATTAAAATGGATGCATTAAGCATGAAATCTCTGCTTTGCTCGACTTTTTCAGATCCCAATTTTGTTCGCACTTTTCTTACTACGTATCGTTCATTTTGTAAACCACAGGAATTGCTAAGCTTGCTGATAGAAAGGTAAGGAAGACGTGTTTCACTTATGTTACCATTTTTGTTCTTTGCAAAGGTGCTAATAATAGTCAGTAGTTCTGCCAGTGAGGGCTCTCTTCAGCGTGCAGTAGGCTTTTACGTGGGAAACAGAAAAAACAAGCTTAAGTGATAAAAACTGTATTTTAGTAAAGTTTATTTTGTTTCTTAAAGATGTTTCTTTACATTTTACTTTTGCAATAAACTTGTTATGAAAAATTTCAAAATATATACAAGGATAGATGGAAGAATATACTAAGCCCTTTATCCATCATCCAACTTCAATAATCATTGACCCAGGTCATATTTCCTACAGATTTAATCATCCTCCCCCAGGATTATTTTGAAGTAGATTTTAGACCAAAGATTTTATCTAAATATTTTTATATGTATCTCTAAAAGATAATGTTTCTTATTTTTAAAAATCATGTGTTATTGAGCCTAAAAATTAACAATTCCTATATTGCTAATTTCTGAATGTTAAGATTTGAGCTAAAATTTTTACTGTGTTTTTAAGTAGCATTTTAAATGCTTTATAGTTTAAAATATAAAGTGTTGACCTTTTTTTGTGCTGATCAGTGCTACCTATAAAACTTTTTAAAAAATAAGAAGAATACAGGGACTAGAAAGGCGGTTGGGAGTTAAAAGCGGTAATTGCTCTTCCTGAGAACCCAAGTTTGGTTCCCAGCACCCGTGTGGCCTATAACTCCAACTCCCAGCATCTCTGGCCTCCATGGACACCTACAAACACATTCCCTCATTCATGCACACACACGCAGGCATGTACAAATAATAATAAAAATAAATTCTTAGATCAAGAATACAAAACCTTGGTACCAAATAACCAGACTGTTTTCTTATGTGCATACTTTCCTAAGGAGAGTGCAACAGTAATTGTGCTTTCTATGTAATGACAAAGGATTGCTTAGCCAAAACCTTTTCCCTGATGTTTCCAAAGTCTCTTTCATTTATATGTGAACCAATCTCTTCTTTTGATTTTATTCGTAGGTTTGAGATTCCAGAACCAGAGCCTACTGAGGCAGACAAGTTGGCGCTAGAGAAAGGCGAGCAGCCAATCGGTGCAGATCTGAAAAGATTTCGCAAGGAATACGTCCAACCTGTGCAACTCAGGTTTGACCCGAACGTCGCAGTTCTAAAATATTCTATTATATAGTTCATATACAAGTTCTCAGCTCTTAATTCAGATCGTTCTCTCACTAACTTTATTTCAGCTAAATCCCCTTACTCCTTTGTAAAGATAAATTTTAAATAAAGAGCCCTGATGTAGTTCAGTTATTTGACTATGTCACATTGTTTGTGTCATCCGTGTCGTCGTGTGGTAGATCATGTTCATCCATGGAGATACCTATTTGTTCTGTTCACTTTCTGCCTGTGCTTTGGTGTGCATGCATGTGTGTATGCATGTTCACGTGTGTGTGGCACACACATGCAGGTTCAGGTATATGTGAGCCCCCAGGTTACATCCAGTGTGTCTTTCCTGATGGCTATGTGCTTTATTTATAGAGATAAGCCAACTTTCCCAGGATTCTCAGCGTCTCCCCAACAGGAGACCTGCTGGGCTTCTCGATAGCCACGTGTAATCTTGCCTGCTCTAGCCTTCCCTCCATATCCCGCTGTGCTAGCGTAGTCATTGTGAAGGCTCCCACGGCTGCAGCTCTTTTCCTCCTCAGAGCAGACAGACATTTGTACTCTGAGGACCCTCGTAGTCGTGGACGTGTGTTTAGTTACAGCAGCTGTAGGTCGCTAGGCACTCACTACGTCAGTCGTTCCCGTTAGAGCTTTGTCTCTTCTCTATTACCCTCACAACACCATTCTTTGTAAGGCTAGGGATGGAACAGTTTTATACGTACTTCATATATAAGGAAATTAGAACTGAGGGGGAATTGAAATAGTTATATAAAGGGAGTGGCAAGATAGGGTTAAAACCCGCATCTGACTTCTTTAGCCAGCAAGTTTTCTTTTTTCTACTAAGCATTGAGAGTCTGAAATTCCTTTGACTAGTTCCTGTAGCCCAAATGAGACCCAAAGTATCTACTTCTTTCCATTGCACACCGAGTTAGCAGATTAATTACATGTTTATAATCCTTTTCTTCGTGAACACCATGTCCCTGGTTGCTGTTGATCAATAAATTGCAGCTTTGGAACTGAATTTGTTAATTATTTATTTTCCACAGTAATTGCCACAAATAAATGCAATCTCAGGTACTGATAGTGGTGCTGGCTGTCTACTCCTAGCAGGGCTTTCCTTAGATAGGTTGAACTTATTTACCAATAGAAAATAGAGAAGTAATTAAAATTTCTCTAAGAGCTGTAATACATTTGTTCTACAGTCAAATTAAGTCTCCTTATATGAGGCATATATTTATGAAATTGCTATTTGGTGGAAGAAAATGATCTTAGACTCAGTCATGTTGATTTTTTGTTTTTGCTTTTATACATATACCATATTCTAAGTACAAAAATAACTGACTGCCATAATCTTATGGTGCCATGATACTGATTCTACTGGTGAAAAGGGATATATGGAAGTTATGTTTTCTACTTAGAATGTTTTAGTGGCTTACAAAACGCACACCTTTATATATTATAATGCCTGGAATAACGGCCTAGTACCACAGAAAGCTGAGTCAGGGGGATCCCAAGTTCAAGATTGGTCTGGGCTACACAGCAAGTTTAAGACCATCCTAGGCAATTAAGTGAGACTCATCTCAAATAAAATGTAAAGACATGGCTGGGAAAGTGGTAGAATACTTGCCTAACATGCTTAAGGTCTTAGGTCCAATCTCAGTAAAATAAATAAATAAATAGATAAATAAATAAATAAATAAATAAATAAATATTCAGGAATAGTAGAGATTAGGTTAGAGTAGTTAGGGAAGACATCTTCAAAGAGGTAAAATGTAAGAGTATGCTGAGAGATTTATGTGTAGGATTTAGATTCACAGAAAGGTGATTGTACATATTGAGGAAAATGGGAACTAGTACAGATAAAGGCAGACTTGAGAATGATGTGCAGAAGAAATAGCCATAGGAATTGACATTAGAGGGTAAAGATAGGAAGTGAGATTAAGTTTATGAGTCAAGAGACTTGAAATACCAACCAACTTTCAAACCTGTTCTGTGAGCAATGAAGGATTTTGGTGAAATGCAAGGTCGTTTTTTTCAATATCTGACTTTTTAAATAGACAGCAAATTTAGATAATCTTATAGTGACCATCCATAAAACCATATCGATCTGCTATCCTTATTTTACTGTACTTATTTATATCACATACATTTATTACTCTGTCATTCCATTACTCACCTCATTTTTTAGATATATTTTAGGCACATATTTCTTAAATACTTTGACTTACATATCATTAATAGTTTAATACTTAACTATTTGTTTGTTCTAAACACATGCATCTTAAGTGTACTTTAAATTTAAACAGACACATACATCTTTTTTTCATATAGAGTTTCTCTATGTAGCCCTGACTGTCCTGGAACTTGCTCTGTAGACCAGGCTGGCCTCAAACTGTGAGATCTGTGTAGGTGGAGTTTTCCTGTCCTGACTGCCTACTCCCAAATAACAAGCAGCCACTTCCCAAATAACTGACTTAATATCAATTATAAATGCTCAGCCCATAGCTCAGGATTGTTACTAACTAGTTCCTACAACTTAACCCATTTCTATTAATCCATGTGCTGCCCCAAGGCTCGTGGCTTTTACCTCTACCCCATTTTGTGTGCCCAACTCATTGGCCGTCTGGCTGGTGACTCCAGACGCCACCCTTCTTCCTCCCAGCATTCTCTGTTTGTCTTTCCCACCTAAGTCTATCCTGTTCAGTTTTTGGTGAGTCAGCGTGTTGGTGACACCAGTCACAGTGACATACACTCACACAGTGTACAGAAGGATTAGTCCACAGAGATCCGCCTGGCTCTGCCTCCCGAGTGCTGGGATTAAAGGTGTGTGCCACCAAGCCTGGCAAGACACATACATCTTTTTACCAAACCTCAGAAAGACCCTTTGTGCCCTTCTAATAGACTTGTGTTCCATGTCCAAAGGCACTATTATGATTTCTCTCTCCATAGACTAGTTTTATCTTTTTTAGAATTATATTTAAGTGGGTCTTTATTATTTTCATTTCAGCCCTCTTTCATTTAAAATGCTTTTGAGATTGATCTGTGTTGCTTATATCAGTAGTCTTAAAGCTTATGATATAGTAGTGTTTCATTGTGTAAATGTACCAATTCGTTTATTTTTCCTATGGGAAAACAAATGAGTATTTTTTCTTTTTTCTTTTTTGGTTTTTCGAGACAGGGTTTCTCGGTGTAGCTTTGCGCCTTTCCTGGAACTCACTTGGTAGCCCAGGCTGGCCTCGAACTCACAGAGATCCGCCTGGCTCTGCCTCCCGAGTGCTGGGATTAAAGGCGTGCGCCACCACCGCCCGGCCAAATGAGTATTTTCTAATCTTTATTATGACTAAAGCTCCTATGAACCTGATCATAAATCTTATTTTGAATTTTAACTCTGACTTAGCATAAACTAATGGCTCAGAATGACTAGATGGAAAGTTTAGGTATATGTTCAGTTATAAAAGAAATTATCAAAATTTTTCTTAACATTGTCAGGAAGATTGTGTGTGAGTTCCAGTGTTCATATCCTCATCAGTGTTTGTGGAAGTATCTGTTTTACATCTTAATTGTATTTCTAAGTATATAGTTTCCCACTGTGATTTGTTTCCCTTAGTGATTCATGATAAGAACTTTGGTTTCTTATTGATTATTCATACTTGTATAGTACAGAATCTGTTTAGAATTTTTTGCCTGTTTTACTGAGTTCTATTTTTTACTGAGGTGTAGAGGTGAACTGAGAAGGTTGCATTTTGTCAGGGAAAAAGGTGTTTTGCAAATATTTTCTTCCACTTGGTGGCTAGCCCATTAGTTTTCTTATGTTTTGATAATATGAAACTTTTAGTTTTGATAAAAATCTGATGAGACTTCCTTTTTTCATATAACAACTTTAGAATTGTATTGCTGTTGGAAGAAATGAATTGATCTAAGCATAAGCTAGAAGCAGTTCTGTGATCTCTTGATGCATTCCTAAGATGCTGTGCTAACCAACCCCTCAGTAATGTGAGGTTGTTTAACACAAACAGTGTGACACACACTGCAAGTTAACTGTATTCTCTCATCCTGCTAGGGGCGGA
>CABHPR010141069.1:0-41501 GCA_902168415.1 Peromyscus melanophrys | reverse complement strand
CTTTCCTGTCCTGTTGTTGGGTCTTTTTTTGGTGTGGGTGGGAGGGCGGGCGGGGGGGGGGGGGGGGGGGGGGGGGGGGGGAAGAACTACTAGGAAAGCTAACTTCTAATTAACTCTGTTCCTGGGTGCCACGAAACTGTGGGTGAGTCAGAGGTCTTTAGGGAAGGGGGCTAATTGGAAGAGGAAAGATTGATGAAGGTCAGTGTGGACAGCGATGTAGAATTATGGCTGGAGGCCGGGTCAGCTGACGTCAGCCCTTTCCGAAAGGGATCTCATCGCGGGAGTGTAAATTACTTCTTACCCCTAGTGACCCCCCACGCTTTATATTGTTTGTGTAACACAAACTCAAGAGAGCATGCGAGTTAAATAAGGCGAGATGAGAATTGATCTATTGACAGTCAGTCGGGAAGCTGGCTCCAGGCGTGTGCTTGGGAGTCAGCAGAGGCTCTGAACTGGAATTGAGTTTCAATAGATTCGAAGAAACATTAGAAAGAAAACAAGGGTGTACATTCAGTTTTCCCAGGTGCACATCGTCCTGCATCCGCCAAATATGTAGACTTTCCTGGGAATGAGCAAAAAAGTCCTAGAAATCTGGAGTTACGGGCATGTCTGTAATTTCAATTGAGAGAAAAACATAAATGAGAAAATTTGCAAGTTAGAGGCCCTTCAAGTACAACCCCTAGAAATGTAACAACATGCAAAAAGCCACCAAAAACAGCCACAGGTTCAGTCAGGACCAGGGCCCGTTCTCGGCTAGGAACTTTTTTTTGTTTTGTTTTGTTTGTTTTTTTAGACAGGGTTTCTCTCTGTGTAGCTTTGGAGCCTTTCCTGAAGCTCACTCTGTAGCCCAGGCTGGCCTCGAACTCATAGAGATCCACCTGGCTCTGCCTCCCGAGTGCTGGGATTAAAGGCGTGCGCCACCACTGCCCAGCTGGCTAGGAACTTTTGAGATCTAGTAAGCTGAAGGAAGCTCCACACTGGGGTAGAGAAACAGGGGCCTGAGGTAGGGGTAGTGAGCAAGGTTTGAGAGGCCAGAAGAGGCATCAGCAGCCATCTAGGAATGGGAATCTCCAAAGAGCTAGGAGGAGAACTTGTCCCCATTTCTTCCAGCCACTCCATCCAAGGAGCTGAATGAAGTGTAGCCAACCAAAAATGGCCAGACATGTGCTAACTGCTTATCTCCTCTATGGGAGGAGCTTCCTAAAAAAAACGCTGGGATCTGTTTGCTAGTGGGGTGAGAGGAGTCTGTCCATGTGTGTGGACTGGAACCCCACACTAGGGTTGGCTCAGAGAATGATGGGGAAAGGGCCAAGGAAGCTTGGACTTCCTGGGTAATGCTGACATAGAACCAACATCTGCCTGCACAATCTCAATGCATACCTCAAACAGACGATGCAAGTAATGCTGCTATATGCATGCTACAGGGGAGGAATTGAGGCACAGAATGGCTGTAAGATTTACATAATTACAGATTTTTGTAGGAGTGTTTGGCCTGCATCTATACCTATACATCATGTGCATGCCTGGTGCTCAGAGAGGCCAGCAGAGGACGGCTGTTACCGGCAGTTGTGAACCACTGTGTAAGTACTAGAAATTGAACCTTGGTTCTCGAGAAGGGAAGCTCTTTAACGCCTCAAAAATTCTTAAAAAGGGAACTTGGGAGATGGCTCAGGGGTTGAGGCTTTACTTCTGAATATAGGCTCCTAGTTAAAAATTCTTTACTATTTATATAGGTTCTGCAAATTAGCCCACCCTGGTCCCAAACTCACGGCTGCCTTCCTGCCTCAAGCTCCCAGAATGCTAAGACTAAAGCCATAAGGCACCATACCAGGCTGATTTTTGTATTAATATTAAGTGGAAAGCGCTACGTTAGGATGAATTTTTGTAAGGCAATTTTCAGCTAATTACAGAATTTCTAGTTCCACTCAGGGTTGTACTTTACCGTGGTTAGGCCTATATTTTTGTATAATTTTCTCTGGGTCTTTCCTTTTTAAAAGCTCACATCCACGAATAAGTTCAGAACACTCAAAGAATGACGAGTTGCCTTGAAATCACAGCTGGGGCTCCAACTGAGTTTTTTTTAATTATTTCTTTTATTTTTGGAGATTATAATATAATTACATCACCCCCCCTTCCCTTTCCTCCCTCCCATCCCTACCATATACCCCTCCTTGCTCTTTCAAACCCATGCCCTCCTTCTTCATTAATTTTCCAACTGTGTTTTGAGGTTACCCTCTGACAGCCTCTCTTGGGGAGTCCTACAGCACCTGGCATGGAGTCCAGGCTGCTTAGCAACTGTGGGCTGGAAGACAGGCTGGACTCCACATGGCTCCTGACTCACATTTTCACTCCCTTATGGTAGCTGTCAGTTTCCCTAAGAAATTTTAGCTTTATTGCAGAAATAAAAAAAAAAGCAGCCTTAGCCATTTGTGTTCATATTTTACAATTCATTTTGAGAATTAATGTTTTATAAGAAAATTATTTTGATTTAAAAATATGACTTTTAGAAGGTTTATGGTCTTCTTAAGTGAAACTTTCATTATGCCTTGGGGCTGGCAGTATTTTTGAGAGGAATAGACACTGTGGTTATTGATGTATTCTTGCCCTTGTGAATTTCCTTTCACGTTCCTCATGAGAAATTATTTTCTGTATATAGCTTCTCCTTTCTTTCCACCTCTGCCCCTCCTGTTGACTGCTGCTTTTATTTCTTCCTATCTGTGAAAAATAAAGTAACTCCTCTTAAAAAAAATCTTCTTTAACCAAACTGGAGTTAAAAGGATGAGCATATCCTCATCAAGGCGTAGGGAACCAGATGTGACAAATGACAGTCTCACTTCTCTCCCCACCTGACACCCTCCTCCCTAGCCTTCAGTTTTCTTCCGTCTTTCCTGGTCTATGTTGGGATGATGGATTTCATTTTTCACTTCCACATGATGGGGAGAAAGAGACATGAAGGCGGCTGCAGTGGCTGCCTAATGTCCTTCTGGGGGATCTAAAAGGTGAAAGACGCCACACTGAAATTATAGACACTGGAGTCACTTATCAGTGACCGGTACACAAGAAACCACCAAAGACATGGCTTAAGTCAAAACTGTTTCTCATGGTCTCTGGACCCAGAGGAAAGTGGAACTTGTCTTGTCTGGGTCAAAACATATGTCTGTGCTCCGCTCTTGCCAGGGCAGAGTTGTATGATCAGAACTAGGCTTGCACAGGACAGCTCTCCTGTCTTTCACGCTCCTCTCTCCTGTCAGCCTATGTGTTCCCCTGGTGGTGTGGCAAGAGGCCAAGAAAAAAGAAGGGACATGAACACACATGGGTTTTTCAAGCTTCTTCTCGCACCAAGTTTATTATCTCATCTTCCAAGCCTGAAATTAAAGTGGGAGGGACCAAGAGCTTCAGGGCAGAGAGCCTAGTATTGGGAGACCAGTAACTCAACCCATCTTCCCAAGCCTCCAAATTAAAGCTTCAACCTAGGCAAAAAGGATCGTTTTGAAAACAAAATAGAGTTGACCATCATTATTTGTGGGTTCCATGCTTGCAAATTTGCCTTACTTGCTAAAATACATTTGTAACCTCAGAATGGTGATTCATAGGCATGCGCAGAGCTGCAAAAGAGCTGACTCATCCAATGCATGAGTTTTCCCGTGAGGACCAAAGCCAGGCTATGCGTCCCTGTTTTGGATCTTAGGCTGTAACCAAGTGTGGTCTTTATGGCATCTCTGGTGCCACATTTTTAGCAGTTTGTGCATTTTATTAATGAGTCCACTGTTTCAGATGGCCCCCAAGGGCAGGACCACAGTGTTGGCCGGTGTTTCTGAGAAGGAGGCCGTGAAGTAAGTACCTCATGGAGAAAATATGTGTGTTAGGCAAGCTTTACTCAGGCATGAATAGAGTACTGTGTCATGTGTTTATAAATCAATTATGTATTAATCAAAGCATCTTTGCACAGATAAATACTTGAACTTATGGGATTGACAAAATGTGTCCGGTGTCACATGAACCTAGCCCTGCATTTCCCCTAGAAATAACTATTCAGCAGCCACTCAACTGAGTGTTGACAGTGACTTGATAGGACTTGATCACTATGAATAGTGAAAACCACCAGTGCCTCCAGGTGTTTTCAATACTCTATTCAAAAAAAAAAAATATCAAAATAACCAATGCTCTAGTCTCGTGGCCAGATTAAATTGCAGATTTCCAAAACAATTCTCTCATGCAAATAACTCCAGGGTGTCCCATCAGACAACTTTAGAGTGAGGTCTAGCTGATGGAATGACACTTACCAGCGAGACTCCTAGTAACACCCCTTCTGATTTCACCCTACGGGGTAACTCCAACTAAGACAATTTGGTAGTAAACACATGAAAACTGTGAGAATAATAAGGATTCCAGAGAGTAAGCCAGGATGCAAAATGTAGTTCTCAGTCTTTGAATGAAATATTAATCAGGAAAGAAAAGCGCCATCCTAAAATAAAAGCCAGGGGAAAACTTTAATATTGTTTGGGGGATACTTCCATTATATGAGGAGTTTCAAAGACCTTTATCTTCTTAGGACAGTGTGTCTCCCAAAGCATCGAGCTACCCAGAGGTACATTTAGGCATGCTAAGAAGGCCAGTCATGTTTCAAAGCAGAGACTCTGTATTCAGCAAGCCACGTATCTGGGCCCTGCCTTTCTAATGGCTCAATGACATGGTAAAAGACCCCTTATGAGGACCAGCACTTCTCCATTCAAGAGATGGCGGTGAGAAAGTAACAAAGGAAATATCCCTATACTCGATGAGTGTCATCTGGATCCTGATGCCTGCCTGGGAACTTTCCACAAATGACCTCACGTAGTCATCACTATCCTCCAAGGGGTGCCATCACTACCCCATCTCATTCATGACAAGACAGAGGCAGTGAGCTTAGACAATTTTGCCAAGAATTGGGGTTGGCAGAGTCAGAAATTAAAATCCAGGCTTTTTGACTCTATCTCCATTGTGGTGTTTGTGGCAGTGGCATGAGAAGATGGGGGATGAGGATGCTTGGCACAAAGCCAAGAATACACTTAAACAAATGCTTTAAAGATTCTCTCCAATAAGAACGTACAGCCTTCCTGGTTTATGCTATACCTCTAACAGCTCATAGAAGCTACACAGAGGATGGGGGGGCTCTGAAGCACCATGGGAGAAAGTCTTGCCCCACCAGGAAAATCCTTCCTAATGCCCCCTGGAGAAACTGTTATCTGACATCATGAACGGACGGTAACAAGTAAAGTTGGAAAACGAGATCCATGGGTTCTGGTTATTAAAAATAAACCTTGGGTAGTTTATCTCATCTCTCCTTAAAGATCTTTATTTAAACTATCTGATTTGTTAGCTTGTTTTTGTCCACATCTCAGATGTAACTTTTGTTTTCATTAAAAACATCGTATGAGTGAGGCCAGCTGTATAAACTTCACGTCTCATAGGCTAAAACAAAGCACGCTTTGGAAGAACTTGAGAGAAAGCACTGGCCTCTGGTGTCCTACATTTGCTGAAATAGACTCCCTTGTCATCCGTACGCCTGTTTTATCAAGTCATTTGAAGCTAAGGTGGGACAGATGAGCAGAGATGCATATGAGAGCTGGACATCTGAGTAGACATTACTGACTGTCCTTTTACCTTGAGAAAATAGCATGACCACTGTAACTGGCCCTGGCCCTTACTGAGTCCTCCAGGTACCCTGCCAGCTCCAAGAGCCCATGAGAAAAATTTAAAAACAAAATAAAAAACATTCAGGACCCATTGCTGACTGTACAACAGACTCCGAGTGTGAGTCTCAAGAGCATTCTGTACTGTAGCAAAACTCACGCAGATGGATGCATGCTACAATGGAATCACTGCATCCAGTCTAAGTGTGCAGAGAGAGAACTCAGGCGTGTGAATATGCGTCTTAGTCCACTCCCTACCATTATAATGGAATAGCTGAAGCTAGAAAATGAGTTAGTTTTCTTTAACTGCCAGTTTTAGAGGGATGGCCCTCTCCAGGGCCATCATGGTCCCCTAGCCATGCCACATCATGGAAGATGATATCATGATGGAATCATGAGTGTCAGGGAGGGGTAATGGGGCAAGACAGAAAGCTAGACTAGGGAAAGGCCAGCCTTGTTCCTTAATAACCACTGTGATGTAAGAATAAACTAATTCTTCAGGAATACAGTGTCCTCATGAGGTAATTACCTCCCACTAGACCCCACTTTTTAAAGGTCCATACCACACCCCACTAAGAGACCAGCATGTGAGCTGCTGAGAGATGCAACTCAAACCACATCCCAGCCACAGCACAATCATCCTGTTTGAATCACAAAGCTGTCCATGCACTGACTCTTGAGCCCCAAGGACAGACACAAAACCAGTCAGTGTGATTAGCTCAGCAGAAGGAGGTAGAGGTGGTGGGAGAGATCTTTTTCAACCTCATGTCATTTTGTAGCACTGAAATTTTGATTTAAAAGAATATTCGAATGATCAGGTGTCAAACATAGACCGCACTGAGAATTGCTCAGCCCTCCCACCTACAGATGAGCAAAAAACAGAAAACTCAAGGGGTGGGCAAGTTCAGAGGAAGAGAGATCTGGGAAGAGCTCTGAGAAGATGTAGCACAGGCTGCCCCGACTCCTCCATTACCATCCTTCCACATAGATTTGCCCCTTCAGTAAGTGTCTTGTTCAGCCACCGTCAGAGAAGCTCCTCCTGCAGCAGATGGGAATAAATACAGAGACCCACAGCTGGACAATGTACAGAGAGTGAGAGACCTTGGAACAGTCAGTGCTAAAGGGGAGGTCTCTGTCACATCCCTCCCCTCATGGGTCAAAGAACCAGGTAGAAGAGGCAGTAGAAAGACTGTAAGAGCCAGAGGGGTGAGTGACGCAAGGAAAACATGACAGGACCAATGTACATGGAAACTCAGAGACTGTGGCAGCATGCACAAAGCCTACAAGGGTCTGTGCCAGACGGAGTCCCAGCTCTGAGAAGAGAAGTGGACGCGTGCCCCAATCCCTAACTCAGAAGCTGTCTACAGTCAACCACTCTCAAATGAAAAGTGAATTTTTTCCAACAGTCTCATCAAATATACAAACCTCTCTTAAGGCCAGGTCCCACGCCCAGCAGTAGCTGGGCAACACAACATGAACTCAGTGGCATTTTTGGAGGCTCTTTATATCATAATACTTTATCAGGGTTTTATTTGTTTGCTTGGTTGGTTGGTTGATTTGTTTTTTTTTTTAACCTTACAGATACCATGCATATATATTATGGTTTCTGGTTTTGCAATTTTATGAGATTTCTGTTTGTACAAATCTGTGCGTCTCTGTGTGTTTCTTGCACCTTTTCATTGGCTCTTTTTCTTCTGTTTGTTTTTGCTGTTGATTTGTCCTATTCTGGTGTGTTTGCTTTCATTTTATCTCATTTTATTATTTTTTTAGATGCCTGTTTGTATCCTAATGACCCGTAGTGTATCCTAAGAAACAATATGGACCTGGGTGGGTGTGGAAGTAGAGGAGATCTGGGAGGAGTCGGGAGAGGGAAAACCATAGTAAGAATATACTGTACTAAAAATCTATTTTCAATAAACATCTAAAAAAAATAAAGAAAAGAAAGAATGCAAGCTATGATCCACGTAGAGACAGGAAGTGGGAAGCAAGCCTGGAAGGTCAGGAGCCATCTATGAAAGAAAGAAGAACTGCTTTGGAGAGGGGACTTTTGTGTGCTTGTGGTCAATCTATAAGGAAAGCTAACTTAGGTTCTTGCGGGAAAAGAGAAAAAAGAAAAGAAACCATGGAATCAACGATTTGAACATAAAGCTGAAGGTAAAAAGGTAATAAGCTGAAGGCTGTACTGGGAGGAATTTTATTAAAACAATAAGACGTTTCTATGAAATCACACCGGAAGAAGCAAGAACAGGTAATACTGAGTGTGGGGATATAGAGGAATAGTGTGGGAAAGTCACAAGTAATCAAACAGGGAAAAAATAGAAGAGTCTAGAGAATAAAGCACCAACCATTATATAAGATGTAAACAACCAAACTCAGAGAGAGGGGGAGAGAGTGGGGGAGGAGGGAGGGAAGGAGAGAGTGGGGGAGAGGGAGGGAGAGTATCTCACATGATTGCGGAAGGTAGACTATGCATGGGGTGGGGAGAAGAAAAGGATTTAGGACAGAAGAGGAAACAAGAGAGGGTTAAGGGGAGAAAGAGAGGCAGTATCTGCTTCTCTCAAATGTAGAACTCAGATGTTTATACACACAGATATATTTGTGAATATATATAAACATGCATACACATTTACATAGATTATAAAATGTCTGTTATCTTACTGGCTCGTAAAGCTATATTATCAGAATCTTTGCATGATTAAACTGTCTTTCTATGCCAGGCATGGTGGGCATGCCTAATATCCCAGTGCTTGGGAGCCTGAGGCAGGAGGATGATTTAACATGGAAGCAAAAGGGAGACAGACTATTGTGAGTAGGAAGAGGATCGGTTGGGGCAAGAGAGGGTAATGGAGAGTAGTGATGAACAAAGGACATATATACACATATTAAAATGTCACAATAAAGACCATTTTTTCTATGTACACTAAAAATTTTAATAAAAAGTTGAAAAAGAATTACTTTTAAGGCAACAATGAGAATAGGAAATGCTGAAGTAACCATCATGAGCCACTTCTTGACAGGGTGAGTTTCCTAAAATGAAGACATAGAAAAGAAATTTTTTCTGAAATAAAGAGATGAATCCAACTGCTTAAGATCTCCCAATATGAAGCTTTCATTCAAGGAAACACCGTCTCAATCTTTTGAGCCATGTTTTAGGGGGGTCCCTGAAGTTAAAGAATTTTTTTAAAAGAATCCTATAGGTGCTCTGGAATTAAAATACATTCCCCAATGGAGGACTTCAGCCTTCCTTTTAGTAACATTTAATGCAAAAATTTGCTAGAACAGTACCTACAAAATCCAGATAATGAGAGCTGGAGAGATGGCTCAGCAGTTAAAAGCACTGGCTGTTCTTCCAGGTGACCCAGCTTTGGTTCCTGGTACCCATAAAGCAGCTCACAACCATCAGCAATTCCAGATCCAGGGCATCTGACGCCCTCTTTAGGCTTCCTCAGGCAGTGCATGCACATACTTCACAGACATACATGCAGGCAAAACACCCATACACATAAAACACAAATAAATTTTTAAAAGGAGAGATTCTCTTTTTTAAAATTCTTATGATGAAAATATGTTGACTAGTAAGTATATGCCTTATGTATAAAGCTTGTAGAACAATACTCGCTTGTTTTATTTAGCTTTGCTTCTGTTTTTGAAATGGTCTCATTATATAGCCTAAGTGGGCCTCAAACTTACAGTCCTTCTGCCTCCTAAACACTGGGATGACAGTTGTGTGCCACCATGCCCAGCAAAGAGAGATAGATTTTAATAATGCAAAGTTTCTGATGTATAACACTTTATGAGTCCTTAAAATAAAAAGAACTGGATAACCAAAGATAAGTAAAAATGTTTAAAGTCATACCATGAGTGGGAAGGCCATGGATGAAAGGACCGTTGGTGGCCACTGGGTGTGTAATTGTCTTTCCAGAGCTCAGCTCCACTTACATTATAAATCTTGGAATTACATAAAAAAAAAAATAAGAGTAAGATAAGGGGAAGGACCTAGAAGTGTGAATATAATTTTTTTCTTATTTTGCAATGTGTTATAAAAGCTGTCCAATACGTACTTAAAAATATAGGCTTAACTATATCAAGGTTTCAAATATTATTATTATAAGACAAAAATGTACAGAAGAATTAATGAAACAAAAATTAGGAAAATGACAAAAAACAAAATACAATCAAATAAATATTTTTTAAAAGCCACATGCTAACACACATAAATACATGTGTGTGTGCCCTTAAAATGCAAAGAGGTAAACCTACTGACTGAAAAAAAGAGAGACTATTGACTGTATTAGCAAAATGTGTCTTCCATGCTAGGCAAAGCAAAATAGGGAGACTTGGATAAAAATTGTAGAGCACACTCATGTATTGATAGTCTGAAATCACTAAGAAAATAATACCTGTATAAGGAATGATGGGCTCCAAAGGACTACAAGCCTTCCTCCTCCCTAGGCCTCACAACTCCTCCCTGACTCCTTTCCTGGGACCTCCCATTGCCAACCAGCCCCTCCCCCTCTTTTGCATTAGGCTGCCCAACTCCCTACCAGCCTTTTCCAAGACCCAGCACAAATGATACCACTAGGTAGGTCCCTCTCCTCCCTTCTCCCTACACCACCCAGCTCCCCACCCACCTTTCCCAGGACCTCATATAAACAGGAAAAAAAAAACAAAGCCAGGCCAGAAACTAATAAAATGGAAAGAAATTTTTAAAAAGCAATATAAAGAATCAATGAAGTGAAAAGTTGGCTCATTAATTTCATTATAAGATAAACAAGATTGGTAAACTATTAACCAAAGTAACAATAAGAAAGGGAGAGAAAACCCAAAATTAGAGGTGGACAATGAGAGATCACAACAGATACCTAAGAAAATTGTAAGAACATACTTTAAAAACCCATATTCAAATAAATTGGAAAACCTAAAAGAAATTAATGAATTTCTAGATACATTTGACTCACCTAAGTTAAATTAAGATGAGATCAGTAACTTAAACAGAACTACAGGGGGCAAGGCGATTGAAGTAGTAAGAAACTCATGATTGAACAAAGCCCAGACCCAGATGTATTCATAGCTGAATTCTACTAGAACCTTAAAGCAGACCTACAGCCAAGGCCACTCAAATTATCCTACCAAATAGAAATAGAGAACTCCCAAACCCCATCTATGAAACTACCAGTATGCTGGACAAAAATCAGATAAAATACAACAAAAAAGAACACTACAGACCAAATCTTTGCTAAACATAGACGCCAAGAATTCTCAACAAAGTGCTTGCAAAGTGAATATAGGCACACATCAAAAAGATCATTTGCTCAATCAAGTTAGCTTTCTCCCAGAGATGCAGGAATAGTTCAACATAAGTCAATAAGTGTAATAAATCATATAACCAAACTTAAAGGTAAAAATCACATGATCACCTCAAAACATACATTGTAGACTATTTATAAAATCCAATAAACCTTAATGATAAAAGTTCTAGAGAGAACAGTGCTGGAGGGCTCCTACTTCAATATGGTAAAGGCTATATATGACAAACCCATAGCCATCATCATCCTAAATAGAGAAAATTTCAAAGCAATCCCATCAAAATCAGAACCAAGAAAAATAGACTGTCTCCACTCCTAGTCAATGTAGTGTTTTGTCTAGAGCAATAAGAGAAGGAAATAAAACTGGTAGAAATAAGAAAAGACAATGTCAAAGTATCCTTGTTTGCAGATTATATGTTGCTATATGTATGAGATCCTAAAGATTCCACCAGAAAATTCCTAGGAGTTTTAACTAATATTGTCAGCAAAGTAGCAAGACGCACATTTAACATACAAAAGGCAGTAGCCTTTTTAATATATCAACAGCAAACATACTGAGAAAGAAATTATGGAACAATCCCATTCAGCTCATCCTCACCCCAAATGATAACTTGGAGTAAACTTAACCCAAGATGAAAGACCACATTCAAAACTTTAAAATGGAGAAAGTAATTGAGAGAGAGAGAGAAGCTGATACAACCTCTCATTCTCATGGGTTGGTAAAATTGAAAACTTTACCATTCTACCAAAAGCAATTTACAGATTCAATGTAATCATAATCAAAATCACCATGCTCATCACAAAAGAGAAAAAAACTTAAAATTCATGTGAAAACACACACACACACACAAAAAAAAAAAAAAAAAAACAAGGCAACCAAGGAAATCCTAAGCAAAAAGAATAATGCTAGAGGCATTATCATATCCAGTTTCAAATTACACTATAAAGATATAGTAATGAAAATGGCAGGATACTGGCCCAAACAAAAAAATAGAACTATGGGAACATAGATCAGTGGAACAGCATAGAAAACATGAACTTAATTCCACACTACGGCCACCTAATTTTTGACAAAGACGGTAAAAATGCAGAGTGGAAGAAAAGCATCTTCAACAAACGATGCTGAGAAAACTGTATGTGCACACACAGAAGAATGAAATTAGATTCATCTCTTACTCTGCACAAAAGTCAGCTCCAAATGGAACAAAGGCCCCAATTAAAACCTAAGTCTCCGAAACTGCTGGAAGAGTAGTGGAGTACACACAATGTACAGGAAGAGGAAAGGACCTGCTAAATAGGACTCTGGTTGTTCATGACAACTGACAGAAGGGGCCTCATAAAACCAAAAGGTGCTATGGGATGTCTTTCTGTACACTGTGAATATGTGTTGCTCTGATTGGTTGATAAATAAAGCCGCATTGGCCTATGGCAGGATGGAGCCAGGCAAGAAAATCCAAGGGAGATAGTGAAAGGAGAAAGGAGAGGCAGGGGAGACGCCACCCTGCCACCCAGGGAGCAGCATGGAATGGGACACAGGTAAAGCCACAGAACACGTGGCAACATAGATTAATAGAAATGGGCTGAGTTTAGTTTTAAGAGCTAGCTAACAAGAAGCTTGAGCCATAAGCCATGGCCATACAGCTCATAATTATAATTAATAAATATTAATTAATATAAGCCTCTGTGTGTTTATTTGGGTCTGAGCGGCTGCAGGACTGGGCAGGACACAGAAACGCTTCCAGCTACAAAAAGGCTTTAATACTGCAAAGGAAACAGTTTAACTAGAGTGTAAGAAGCAGCCTAGAGAATGAGAGAAAAATCTATGCCAGCTAAGCATCTGACAGAGCATTAATATTTTAAATGCATACATATATATTCACATACACATACATATATATAGCTACCAAAATACAAAACATCAAGTAAACAAATAACCCAATCTACAATGGATCCATAGATCTGATCAGAGAATTTTCAAAATAAGAAATATAAATGGCTAATTAACACTTTAGAAGTTTTCAACATAGCTGGGCATGATGGCACACACCTCTCAGCACTCAGGAAGCAGAGCAGGAGAATCTATGAGTTTGAGGTCAGCCTGGTCTACAGCTACATAGTGAGTTCCAGGACAGCCTGGGCTACATAGTGAGACCATGTCTCAAAAAACAAACAAAAAAGAAATCACATCACCTTCTTTTAAGCCAGGTGGTGGTGGCACACACCTTTAATCCCAGCACTGGTGAGGAAGAGGAAGTGGAAGTGGGGAATCTCCGAGTTTGAGGCCAACCTGGTCTACAGAGCAATCAAGGACATGCAAATTCAGGCCACTTTAAGATTCCATCTCACCGGAGTCAGAATGACTATCAACAAGAAGTCAAAGGACTACAAATTCTAGAGAGGCTGTGGAGGGGAAAGGAACCATTGCTCACTGGTGGTGGAAGTACAAACTGGCGAAGCAACTGTGGAAGTCAGTGTAGCGACTCCTCAAAAGGCTAAAGCTAGAACTACCATATGACCAAGCTATTCTACTCCTGAGCATATACCCAAAGGACTCTACATCCTACTACAGAGATCCTTACTCATCCATGGGCATTGCCACTCTAGTCACGATAGGTAAGAAACAGAATCAGCCTACCTGCCCATCCACTGATGCATGCATAATGAGCATGTGCTACCTATACACAATGGAATTTTGTTCAACTGCAAAGAAAAATTAAATTTGCGACAAATGAAGTAATTGGGATTAAAAACGTATTGAGTGGTATTACCCAGGCCCAGAGACACAAATGCCACATGCTGTCCCTCGTGTGTGAATACTAACTCGGAGTCTCTAACTTTGTATATTTCATTTGGAATATGTGTCCAAGCCAGAGAACTAGGAAGAGGTCATGGGGAGGGGAAGAGTAGAATGTAGGAGATATAAAAGCAGAGAAAGAATACTGGGAGTGGAGAGCAGGAACGGGTGAGAGTAGGAGAGTGAAGGACAAGGAAAAGGGTTAACTCAATCAAAGGGGGAATTTAAAAACCATATGGAAACCTACTATCTTGTAACAAAATTAAAAAATAATGTATAATCTTTTTTAAATGATACAGTTGGTGAAGTGGCTTGGTAGTAGAACATTTGCCTCATAGATGCACAGCCCTGGGTTTGATCCCAAGCACTGAAATAACAATAATAATAATAATAATAATAATAATAATAATAATAATAATAATAATAAATAATAATAAATAATAATAATAAATTTTTTGATGTAGGCATGGTAGTATATGCCTATCATCCCAGCTGTTGGGAAGTAGAGAGACAGGAGGTTTATGAGGAGTTCAGGTTCAGCCACGGCTACACAGCAAGTTTGGAGCTAGCATGGGCTCTATGAGACACGCTTTAAAAAAAATGGAAGGCTGCTGAGCGGCAGGGTGCACACTTTTAATCCCAGCACTAGGGATGCAGAGCCAGGCAGACCTCTGTGAGTTCAAGGCCAGCCTGACCTACAGAGCAAGTTCCAAAACAGGCACCAAAACTACACAGAGAAACCCTGTCTTGAAAAAACAAAACAAAACAAAAAAAGGCTATAGGAAGAAGCCCAGTAAAAATTAATAGAAAATATTGAAAAACAATGTGTATTATTCCATTTGTATTTTATGAAGGACATATGCCATAAATACACATTTTATATACGTGTGTGTGTGTGTGTGTGTGTGTGTGTGTGTGTGTGTGTGTGTGTATGAATGTGTGTTTTCCAATAATGTGTGTTCAGTGTGGTAGCCAGGGGATGGAGAGCTGCTGAGAGAGAGGCTCAACACAGGAAGGGGTATACTCTCTGACTTGTTTACAATTTCTTCTGTGGGGAGTTAATTGAGAGCAGATCAACTTTCATGGAGTTTTATCATCTCTGTGATTCCCTCCTAATGGTGCACCTCCTCATCGCCTTGGGATGGACCATTCCCAACCCTCCCTTGCCCTCGGTGTGCCAGTAAAGTATCTGGAATGAAACCCATAAGAGTGAGTGAGTGAGTGAGTGAGTGAGTGAGTGAGTGAGTGAGTGAGTGTGTGTGTGTGTGTGTGTTGCATACCTGAATTCACACACATCACACAATTAATACTGGTTGTACCAAGGAGCAGTGTGAGAGGACACAGGAAGAAGAGAAAGCCTACAGACTTTCCTATAACCACAGGAAATTCTAACAATGAGTTATAATAAAGTCAAAATATCACCCATTATAATATAGTTTGAATCAATAGTAAAAAAAAAAAATTAAGAATATAAGTTAGTTGTAGCTGGCAAAAGGTAGTCACTGTACTTGGACACTAGATGTCATCTGGTGCTCCCACCAGACACAGCACACACACGCACACCTAAGTTAGACAGCACCTACCTGAGACAAAAGAACTCCTGAGTGCTCTCATAACACCAAAGACATTCCATGAAGGTTTTCTGGGAGAACTAACAAACGAATCTGGTCAAAGAAGCTTTCTCCCAGCAATGAACTTCAGGAGAGGTCACCTGAACCCTATAATAAATGACACTTTCAGAACCACAGAAGATGCAAAACACTTGCAAAATGACCCTTTACTGCGACAACCCTCAGGACTCTCCAAAGCATCACATTGAGGCTTAACTAAGGCCAGGCTTTTCTTTAGGGAGCTCGAACAGGCTCACGTGATGCTGCCCAGGAGCCAGAATAGTATATACTCGGTGTTTAGAGGACGAAGTGAAAGTGATTTACACCATATCCTTCAGACCCGTCTCTTTAAGTGACAGATGTCTTAAGTGGCCTTTAGCAATTACGAGGTTGACAACTCTCTCACAACTACATGAAGAGCTATGTGTATCGTAAGTGTCTTAAGCTTCGTCCATTCCCTTCAGACACCTGCTGAGCTGGTGGCAGGGTTGATGTTGCATTCGTCTCTTTAAGGACTAATTTACTTGAGTCTGTAGTAGCAATGAAGTGGGCTCTCTTTCTACTGCTCGGGTAAGAGTTTGCAAAAAGATCCAGACTGCCAAGGGTGGGCAAAACCCAGAGCAGCTGTCTTTCCATTTTACATTCTCCCCAAGCCCACTCGAGACAGGAAAGAGGGGCCTTAGGTGAGGTCAGGAGTGCAGGGTCATCATTTCCAACCACTCTAGACAGTTATGCTCATGTTGACAGAGGAAGGGGCTGATGAAGTCATCTCAACTCTTTATAGGGCTCCAGCAGGGGGAACAACTATGACAGGGATGTGGTGATATTGTGTCCCCCAATATATTGTGCATCCTAATAAACTTATCTGGGGTCAGAGGACAGAACAGCCGCTAGATAGACATAGAGGCCAGAAAATGGTGGCACACACACCTTTAATTCTACCCTTCTGGAGGCGGAGATCCATCCAGATCTCTGTGAGTTCAAAGCCACACTGAAAACAGCCAGGCATGGTGACTCACACCTTTAATCCCAGGAAGTGATGGCAGGAAGCAGAAAGGTATATAAGAATGAGGACCAGGAACTAGAGTCTTGTTAAGCCTTTTGGCTTTTAGCAGCAGTTCAGCTGAGATCCATTTGGGAGCGGACTCAGAGACCTTCAGCCTGAGGAAACAAGATCAGCTGAGGAATTGGCAAGGTGAAGTTGGATGTGGCTTGTTCTGTTTCTCTTGTCTTTCAGTGTTCACCCCAATACCTGGCTCCCAGGTTTGTTTTTATTAATAAGATCCTTTAAGATTCATGATACACAGGGACCTAGTGCAGTTCCTGTTGGCTTAGGCTAGTCCCCATGGCCTGAGCATGAGTCTTCATTTCAAGCGAATATTTGAAATACCTATTCTTGCCTACTGGTAGGTTCAAGTACAAAGCACTGAAACAGCCAGAAAACAACCATGCAGTCATGTGTCCATCACAACTCTGACATTCTGATTCAAATCAGCATACTAATGTGAATGAAAATCTACATATTCTTCTCATTCCATAGAACAGACTGGAGACTGGGGACTAAAAGGCTCAGCCTATGGGGGCATTTTCTTATTGGAACCCCAGCACTAGGTACCTACCATAATCATTTCCTATCATGCATTGTTGTGGCTTAATTTCTATTCCAATGAAGAATGGCATAAAGCTGCTATGAAGGTAGTTGCATAAAAAGAATAAATGACTCTAAGTCACAAATTTGCACACACTGTCACCCTCTGGGGACCTGCCTCAGTGCCCTTTCTTCAGATAGTCTTTTACTTAATCCTCCTTTTTGGCCATGCAGTGATCACAGGGTGCTGTGGGGTAGACATTCTAGACATGATGAGAATGAGGTCACAATACAATACATTCATGTTCCTGCACACAAACGCTATTTCTGCACACGGCCCCCTAACTGGGTGTGAGGAGATCTGGCCACCCATCCCTCTCTCATCTTTCCTTTGCTATGGGCCCTTGCCTGTTTCATTTTCTCTTCTCTGATGTGGCTGATGACAAGTGATCTAAGGGTTTGTGTTTCAGGGGATGGATGAATTCCCTTAGATTTCTAGACCTAAGCCAAAGATCCCTCTGGCCAATTCTGGCATGTCACCATATCCTTCTAATTAGAAGTTTGAATTCCATTGCCATTGTCCTCTCTAAATGTTCCTCTTTCCATGGAATCCCAGGAGAATGAGCTGGTCAAGGTAGGGCCAGGAGTGTCCTGCTCTCATGTGGAGTCATGAATCTAGTAAGCATGCAAGTAGTTATTGAGTTGAAAGCAAGTAAAAATGAAGTACCTGGTAAGAGAGGCCTTCAACATCTCCATCATAAGGAATCACCAGAAATGAGGCCTCAAGGAGCATCTTCTCAGAATTCTGTCTTGAAGAAAAAAATAAGTAGAACATAATGGGATCTGGTGATACCAAAGAATTCCAGTCATGGGAGGGGATTCCACAGATCAGTGGGTAAAGTGCTTGACCCACCAGCATGAGGACCTGAGCGAGAGCCCCAGAGCCCTCATAAAGCTGGACGTGGGAGCATACCCCTATAACCCCAGTGCTGAGGAACTGGAGACAGAAGGACCCCTGCTGCCCACCAGCTGACCAGCCTAATGCCAAGCCTAGTTCTAGCAAGTTCTAAGCCAATGAAGGACCCTGTCTCCAAAAAACATGGTAGCGCCAGGCGGTGGTGGCGCACGCCTTTAAACCCAGCACTCGGGAGGCAGAGGCAGGCGGATCTCTGTGAGTTCGAGGCCAGCCTGGGCTACCAAGTGAGTTCCAGGAAAGGCGCAAAGCTACACAGAGAAACCCTGTCTCGAAAAAAAAAAAACATGGTAGCAATGATGGATAAAAGATACCTGAGATGAACTCTGGCCTCTGCATGCATGCATGCATGCATACACATACACACACACACACACACATACACACACACTCCACAAAAACAAAATTCTAATCACTTAGAATTCCTACAAAGCTGTTGAGTTTTTTGTTTTGTTTGTTACAAAGTATGATATGGGTCCCCTTGTAAATATTCAAAAGGACTTAATATATACAGACATATTATTATTAGAAGCATTCCAAATTCACTTAATGTTAACTAAAAAAATGTAAGTAATACATCAAAAATACAATTTGAAATATAAGCCAAGATAAGATACTATTGATAAGGAAAAAGATGAAGGGAGTCTTTGATAATTGGGTTGATTTAAGCAAAAAAAAAAAAAAAATTTAAGTATAAATCATAAGCTTGATAACATAAAGTCAAAACAATGAAGACGAGCAAATGAAAGATGACAAGCAGGCCAGAACGGCCTCCGCCCTTCTTATTTCATACTACCCTCTGTGCAGCAGGCCTGACAAGAGCCGGAAGTTACCTTCTTGAAACTCACAGGAGACTTCCTACTGACGTCAACAAGAGCACTGCCATACACCCTAAATTTTCTTTTCTTTTTTTTTTTTTTTTCAAGACATGATTTCTCTGTGCAACAGCCCTGGCTGCCCCAGAACTCACTATGTAGACCCAGCTGGCCTCAAACTCACAGAGATCTGCCTGCTTCTGCCTCCCGGGTGCTGGGATGAAAGGCGTGTGCCAGCACCACCGGGCCTAAATGTTTTTTAAGTAGATGGCAAGGTTGTTTTCAAGGCTGGACTTAACAGCCCTCGGAATGAAATCTTGTTGTGGGATACTGGTTTAACCAGGCAAAAACGTGTTATGCTTGTTTATACCACATTTGTTTAAATTATGTAAAGAGGTGATGCATCTATTTCACCTTGCCTGCCTAAGGCACCTGATTGGTCCAATAAGAGCTGAACAGCCAACAGCTAGGCAGAGAAAGGACAGGTGGGGCTGGCAGGCAGAGAGAATAAATAGGAGGAGAAATCTAGGCTAAGCAGGAAGAACAATGGCCATGCCCAGGGCAAGAAGCCAGGCAGCCGCCAGCCAGGCAGACACAGAAGTAGTGAAAGTAAGATGTACAGAAAGAAAAGGTAAAAGGCCCTGAGCCAAAACTTAGATAAAAGAAACAAGCTAATTTAAGTTACAAAGCTAGCCAGAAATGTGCCTAAGCTAGGCCAAACATTCAAAACTAATAGTAAGTCTCTGTGTCGTGATTTGGGAACTGGTTGGTGTTCCAAAAGAAAAAGTCTGGCACAAAACCTTCCCGCATCTCCCTGCAGAACTGCGTGTGGGAGGAATTGGTGGCTTCCCTGGAGGGCTGGCCTTCAACCCAGGGGGCTTGCCAGAACCAGAGGAGAGGATGTACGGGCAGCCAGGTCCCTGTGGAGCATGGCTAGCCCCTGATCTAGACCCCTAGCCTGGAGCTTCCTGTTTCCCTTTTTTTTTTTTTTTTTTTTTTCGGTTTTTTCGAGACAGGGTTTCTCTGTGTAGCTTTGTGCCTTTCCTGGAACTCACTTGGTAGCCCAGGCTGGCCTTGAACTCACAGAGATCCGCCTGCCTCTGCCTCCCGAGTGCTGGGTTTAAAGGCGTGTGCCACCACCGCCCGGCCTGTTTCCCATTTTTAAAGAGACAAAGTGGTGACAGGAAGAAGAACTTTTTTAAAGGGATATGATCCAGAACTCTACCAAGTAGAGTTACAACAGTAGAATGAAGTCTAAAGAGGCAAGGACAAGCCAAACACCCAGTGTCCTGAGTACACAGGAGCAGGAGGGCTGATCAGCGGAGTCTCTCTGAGCCAAGGCCCATCAACTCCTGACCCAAAGGTGATTCCTCAAAATCTCTCATGAAGCACTAGAGGGCTGCTTCAAACTAGTAACAGGTGGTGAAATACTCCTGACAAGAAGCTGTGATGTCCGTAGTGTGGAAGCAAGATTGGGAACATAAGGCCGAGTCTTCCCGGAGTCTAAGGGCAGACTGTACCTGGAAGCCAAGATAAGAATATTCAGGGCTGGAGAGATGGCTCAGAGGTTAAGAGCACTGGCTGCTCTTCCAGAGGTCCTGAGTTCAATTCCCAGCACCCACATGGCAGCTTACACCTACTTGTAACTCCAGTTCCAGGGGATCTGACACCCCCACACAGGCATGCATGCAGGCAAAACACCAATGCACATTAAATATATTAATTTTTTTAAAAAAGAAACTTTTTTTAAAAAGAATATTCAGGCCAGGTGGTGGCAGCATACACTTTTAATCCCAGTACTTGAGAGGCAGAGGCAGGTGGATCTCTGTGAGTTTGAAGCCAGGCTGGTCTACAAAGCAAGTTCCAGGACAGCCAGGGCTACACAGAGAAACCCTGTCTTGCGGGGAGGGGGGAATGAAACAAAACAAAAAAGAATATTCAGATGTTCCTGGCCTGAGAGCATGGTCAAGCAATGGAAACTCATTCCCCATACCAGTCAGAGGAGATCTCAGCTCTGCTAAGCCTTAGCCCCCTTGTAAGCAAAGCAAACAGTAAGTGGCTCCTGACCCACACACTGCCATATTTGTATCATGAAATGCCAACTAGATCGAGAAATTGGGAAAACTATTCCTCGATTATGCACAAATGTAACAGACAGGAGGGGAGGAGTGAACAGTGTGGTAGAGGTAGGACACCGCTCCAAGACAGAGGCCACAAGTAAAGAACGAGAAACGTATGTGGGGGCTGGGTGTGATGGCTCATGGGTACAATCCTAGGAATCTGAGGCCAGCCTGGGCTACATGGTCAGTTCCGTGGCAATCTGGGTTGTACAGGCAGACCCTGATTCCAAAAAGCAGCAAGGGAAGAGGAAGGGAGGAGAAGGGGAAAAGATAAAGAGGAAGAGGAGGGTAGAGAAAGACTTGGTCCACAAGTCAGAATCTCCATAATGAGAACCCCAAGCCAGTCACCCCAAAACCCTGCACCAGATCGATCTCCAGTTCTGAGTGCACAGTTGCTGAGACGCCTGCCACCCCCTTGCTTACAGTGACCTTCCCATTGCACCCCCATCCTAGAACTTGGCTTTGACCCCAACATCCGGGAAAAGCCTAATTAATTCACCAGAGGCCTCCACGGAGCAAGGCCATGGACCAAACCAGGCCAGCTATGGTCAGTTGTCACATACTATCTAAAGGATCAGCATAAGGATTATGGGTAAGGAAGCAGAGAGGCAGGATAATAATGCTGGCTCCAATCGACAACAGAGTAGATGGTCCAGAGTCAAGAACCAGGAGCCTCATAATGAAGGGAATTAAGGAGACGAGCACCAGGAAGGTTCCCATGAGCATTAGCTCTAAGGAAGACTTTAATAGCAACCCACATGCCCCTCAGGCATCACGGCCTGAAAGCCTTTGGTGTCCTCTGGGCTGGGTGGTGCCCTTCCTCCAGCACCCGTGATCACCCTTGACAGCCCTCCCCGTATTGTTAGTGTTGTGTGACTGATTTGCCTCTCTGTTCCTGTAAGGCCAGGCACTAGGTCTTATTTAGCTGAGTATTTAATAACCAGTATGCAGTAGGGTAGATGAAAGTTGATTAAGTGAACCTGAACTGAACTGGCAAGGTTCCAGCATGACCAAATCACTTGGAGTCCCCTGGGTAATGTTATCGCAGGGTTTCATCTGTGTTTCAAAAAGCAAGCGTCTGCTCACTGATTCTCCAGGGTGCTCGCGGTACAAGAGGGACACCTTTGTCAAATCCACTTTCATCCTGTCACTGGGGTCTGCCATGAAGCCCCATTGTCCCTCAGCTTTGGAGTCATTATCTGCCCGACATGAAAAATGTCCTCTAGAAAATGCAATCACTAATTACATCAATGAAAATAATCCTCTCAAATGTGCGATGATTAACGGCACACAAACAATTATTCAATGATCATTCTCCAGTCTTTTGTTTTAAAGTAAAGTCAGTGTTCCGCCTATGCAGTGGGTTTTCCTAGAATCCTTTAATGCGTGCATGTGCCCACTGTCAGTCACCCAGAGAAATCCTCCCACCCTGCGCTCATCCGTCCTGTTTGACTGACTGAACTGCTCTCCCTAAGTCTCTCTTCCAAGTTCTTTTAAACCCCCCTTTTCTTTCAGTGCCTGGGTTTTCTGAACCTCTAAACACTCTCAGCCCTCAATTGCTATCCCACCTGCCTCAAAGGTTTCCACTCAGTGACTTGCTCATGTGCAAGTCAGCTCTGAATCGGAGTCCTGTGCTCCATGCCTCCCACCACGAAGGTGGCCCTGGTGCTGCTGAGGTGGGAGGTGAGCGTGGAGGAGGTGAGAAGGGCGGAGGAGGCAGAGGAAGTAAGCAGTGCAAGAGAGGGTGGGTAAGGGGGAGGAGAGGAGGAGGGCGGTCCTCCCATGTTTTGGGGACTCCCACACCTCTCTCAGAATGTTCTCCAGGGCCCACCATCTCTGTATGATACAGGCAGATGTGAAGTTCATTCCGAGAGCCCCTGCCCTGTGCTAAGGTGGAGGTGGAGATGACGATCATTTTTGTAGGCTGATGACCTCTGGGTCTCCCCTCGCTAATGCACTTCCACTCAAATGTCACCTCCTCTGCCAAGGCTTCCCTGACTGTCACCCCTTCCTCTGACCCCACAGCCCTTTCCTTCATGCTTCTGTAGTGGTGCTTATCCTGTGATAGGACTTAACAGTAAATTAGGTCCTTCCCTCGTGATTTTAAAATTGATGGGAACATGCATAGATAGGAGCCTAAGAAATGGAGCTCACAATATCAGCTTTACGACATAACAGATGAAGCTGGATGGGAGAAAATACCAGCCCTGAAGGCAAATGAGCTCCCTAATGTGGCCCGCATACCCTGATTGGCCTGCCTTATCCATCTGGCCACACTGAGCAGCTGGAGAACTTCCGGCCTCCCTGACAGAGCAGATCAGTCACACAGAGGAGTGCAGGCGAACACACCTGCAAGAGGGAGCCGCTCTCAGAGGGGAGGAAGGGGGCAGCCACTGGAGAAGAACGACCTTTAAATTAACACATCACTCCTTCCAGTCTAGGGCTGGGGACGTCAACTTCCCCTCATGCCAGCTAAGAGCTGAGTTACCCCTCCTGCTCCAGGGAAGAGTGAGTGGCAGGTGGAAAACCTTGTTTTCCATATTGTAGAAGATTCTGGGGGCACAGACATAAGACACAGACAATACAGGTACATGTGCACACACACCATGATTTTTCTTTATAATTCTGTCTGCTACACTAGACTTCGCCAAAGGCAGGGCTATCTGACTCATCTTTGTGGGGTTGAAGAGAACAGTCATCTAGCTACCACATAGGCTTTGTTTGCTCAGTGTCAACTGACTGAGTAACCCATGGAGCAGGCCCATCTCCTGTCCTTACCCACCTTGGTAATGAGGTAAATCAGGGACCTCCGTCTGACTGAAGTCTCAGGGGTGACAGATCATCCTGACTACACACAGTCCGCAGATCACTCGGTGGAAACTGTAGCAGGCTTCCTTTGGGCCACCAACCAGCTCCCAAATCATGACGTGGAGACTCATTATTAGTTATGAATGCTGGCCTTAGCTTAGGCTCATTTCTTGCTAGTTCTCAAAGCTTAAACTAACCTGCTTCTCTTCATCTACATTTTGCCTCAGAGCTTTTTACCTTTCTTTCATTCTGTAGGCCCTACTTTCCTGTTTCCTTGGTGTCTGGCTGGCTGGCTAACAGCTAGCTGGCTGGCTGGCCCAGTCATCTCCTTCTCTTTACTCTCATTCTCTTCTTCTTCTCTAGCCTAGCTCCCTCCTCCTACTTACTCTCTCTGCTCCGCCTAACCCTCTACTCCTAGCTATTGGCTGTTCAGCTTTTTATTCGACCAATCAGATGTCTTAGGCAGACAAAGCAACACACCTTTACATCATTAAATAAATGCAGCAGAAACAAATGTAACACATCCCCACATAGCTAAACAATTATTCTGCAACACAAACAAATGCAACACATCCTTACATAGTTAAACAAATATTCTGTTCCACAACAGGAAACTATTGGTGAGCAGAGTCCTGCAGAGTCCTTCCAACTGTCTTGGCTAGACCCCATTAAGCTATCTCATCTTCTTCTCCCTGAGACACTGGGGTGTCCTTGACTCCCTGGGGACCAAATATCCGGCAAGCTATGCCCAAGCTGTTGCTAGCTCAGAAGCATGTAATTTAGGATACACACAAGTTCTGGCTGTGCCCTGCTTCCATTATTAGAGTTATAGACCATAGGCAGGAAGGGTCTTCTGGAACACTCTATTTCCCTATGTCTCCAAATTCAACAATCCTCAAACATACCTACTTTGAAGTGCCTTGAATCCAGGACCCAATATTTACCCCTAAGAAACGCTAGCCTTATACCTGGAACTGAAGCTCTGCAACTCCTCCACTTCCTTTGAAGTAAAGACCAGGTAATCCCAAAGGGAAATTATCCTCCTGGCCCTGTGGTGGGGAAGGGCACGTAGCTCTGTGTCCCCAGGAACAAGAACTGTAGAGACGGTGGCATGCCACTTTCTGGGGAAGTGTGCCTAAACCAAGGGGATGGTGATCGGCCGTGCAGCCTCACGTGAGTCAGCTAACTTCCATTTTGTTCCCCTTTCATCTACCTGTAAAACAGAAACAGTAAAATGTGTCTCTGAGGGCTGCTGTGACAAACAGGCCCTATACATCATGCTCAAAGGTGACCAGCTGTTGCTGTTAGAAGCTTAATAAACTCAGAGAGATTTAATTGGGATTGTTATTCTTGTCTCCGTTTTTATGAATTAAAAAAAAAAGATACCAAGGGGCTAGGGGAGGCAGCCAGGTCTGAAGCTCAGTTCAGTTTTACTGCTAACCCCAGGAAGCCTCACTCCGGAGCAGCCAGTCGATGTGAGGCCTGTGGGTACCATTCACATGCAGTTTTCTTTTCCCTGCTGCATTTCAGACAAGGAGGTCAGTGTTCCTCACCAGCTCACCTACCACTTCAGACTTGCCAGACTCCTTTCAATTTCCTCCATAAAAATAAAAGTGCGGAGCTCAGAATAGAACAGCACACTGGAAAAGTCGCCCCACAAAGGGAGACCCGATGGTGGAAAATAGGAGTTGGCCTTCAACTTGGCATCCGCTTGACCCAGAGATAGAGTAATGATGTCATCGCTTCCCAAGCTGACCCTGACCCTTCCAAACATAGAGGTTGATGAAGAAGGGGGGGAGGGGGGTACCAGGCTCCACTGTTTCCTTACAGCAAGCACATTACACAGACACAGAGCAGCTTATGTTCAAACTCCCAAAGGAATGCCTGCCAGGAAAATATAGTTCTTTCTCCCAAGTCTAGAATCTCCCACTCCATCCCTGCTGTGTTTGGAAGTCCAGACCCATCTCCCAGTACTTTCGGGAGCAGGGGGGCAGGGGGAAGTAGTTCTATTTTTAAACCACAGTAACTTTTTCCTTCTTCTACCTGAACAAACAGCTGCCAGAATCATGCATCATTTTGGAAGACCTTTGAATGTCAAACCCAAGACTGCCATGGATCTCAGACACCAGGGGGATAGGGCCACCATGGCTGCTCATAGACTCCCCCTGCCCCTCCAGAGCCTGCAAGAGCTCACCTTGATGAGCCCAACTCAACCATGAGTCAAGTGTATATTGAAGGAAAGCAGCATTAGTCCTGCCTTCAGAGCTCACAGTAACGATGTTACCTGTGAGTTCCGAGGATCCAGAAGCTAAAGAGAGCGCCATGATAACAAAAGCCGCCTTTCCTAACACATTTACCTAAGCAGCAGGAGGTACTAAGTCTGTGTATACATTATCTAATTTGCACCCAGTCTCAATCCATGAAGTTGTTTCTCTCCTGTGTGTGTGGGGAGGGGGGGGAGGTGCAGCGATGACTGCAGAGCAAAGTCACTGGAGGTGCTCAGGTAGTGAATAGCAGGGCTGGCATCTGAATGAGGGGCAGTGCAGCCCCCAGAGTCCATGCTTTCTTTACTGCACTGTCACTCCTCAGGCACAGCAGCCGCTGCAGATGTCACACGTTCTCTCCACCCGAGAGCTGGAGTCACCCGTTCAGCGGTTCCACTGAGCACCCACATCTGGCCAGTAGCTGCCAGATGCAGAGGATGCAAGGTGACCAGAGGCTTCCAGCTTACTAGAGAAGACCAAGAAATCGAGTCAGTAAGCAATGTGTTCTGGGAAAATGACACTTGAATGTTCAAATACATTTCAGGAAATCCGGGAATAAGAGAGGGTGGATCTTCTACCTTCTACCAGGATCCCTGAGACACTGGCAAACACAGCACACAAACTCACCGAGCGCCCACGGTCAGAGTCCAGGACTCAAAGGTAGAGAGCAGCTCCCTACTGTCCTGTGTAGGAAGCAGCTGTGGGTGGTGTAAGCATGTTCTCCCATGTCTCGAGGGAAAAGCTGGACAGAGTCTGTGAATACGAGCTATGGGGGCCAGAGTGGTCCTGAGATATGGACCTGGGTGGTTTCAGAGCGTGCCAGTGTGGGGTTCTTGACAGACGACAACCTGATAGCACTTAGGACATGAATGCCAGCCAACAATGACAATGAACTCAAGTGACTCCTCCTAAGCCTCCACCATGGCATCCCCTGATAGGAACAGCAGTCTATCCCTGCCAAAGGGAGAGGAAAGGGGAGAGAGATACTTGATTCTGACCAAACTGAAACCCAAATGGACTATGAAGCTGATGAATTTGACCACACTGAACTGGACTTGACCAGACTGGGCTTCTTATACCAGTCACCATGGTGACTGGAGATGCAAATCTAGTCAAGCCAAAGGGAACTACATTGAGCCTCTGTTCTGCATGTGAGAAGTAGGAACCCAGCCATGGGAGCTACCGTACTTCCAGTGAGCTCTGGTGGTGAACCTGACTGAACCAAAGAAGAGGTAAGGAGAAGCAGGCTGTGTTAAATCACAGTTCAGAAGCAGCGTTTTGAGGACACCCTGGAGGACTGGCCTTGAGAATGGCAAGTATCATGAGTTATGTGCTCCTGACATCCTCATGCTGATATCCTAAACTCACTTCCTTAGGATGTGGCCTTGCTTGGAAATGTATGAGGATAAGGTAGGAAGATAGTAATCCCAAGCCAGCCCGGGCTACACAGTAAGAAAATGGGGGTGGGGGATAAGGAAGAAGAGGAAGAGGTAATCACGTTACAAGAACAGAAAAAGCAAAGATCGTGGTGGCCTGTGTGCCAAGAAACAAATGCCAAAACTGTCAGCAAACCAGCAGAAGCTGGAGAGAGCCATGGAAAAGAGCCTCCTTCACATTCCTTAGGAGAACCCAACCCTGGGATACCTTGACCTGCGACTTCCAACCTGGAGCGCCGTGGGATGATAAATTCAGCGAAGCCTCCCAGTCGGGTCACACTGTTTGGCAGTTCCCCCTCAACTGACCCGGTGGGACGCTCCACTCCCATTTCCTTCTGTCACGCACTTCCCAAGCTCTCACCAAGGGAAAGGAAAAGCAAGTGTTCTGATGAGGACAAAGATGGGCGTTTCCTATGACAGCCATTTTCATCCCATCCCAAGGGCCACAAACTCATCAGCTCCCTCAGCCCTTGGAGGAAGATGGTAGGAAATCACCAGGCCTTTCCAGGAGGTTGCTGATGGCAGAAGACTCATGGTCACATAAGCCCACTAAGCCCCATAGGCCTTGAACTGAGTCCTCATCCAAGGCATAAGTGCCTCTGCTTGTCAGTACTTCCTGATTCAGCTCCAGGTTCCCTGGTATGACACTAATACCTAAGCATTCCCACCCACATGCACCCTGGGAAACCGTTCCTACCCTTTTCACCAATGCTTGCTCCTCCTCTGGCTTTATCTGACCCCTAATTCTGAGGGGAGGATCCCCCCCAACCCTTGTCCTTGACATCTAGCTTTTGTACTTATCCTCTCACCCCAGGATACACACAGGGAAATGCCTCAGCTGGCAGAACACCGGGCCTGTGTTTGTGTTTCTGGAAAGGGTGACTCACCCTATTCTGGAAGCAGAGATCTGATCCCTGGTCCTCTCTTCACCTCTTCACGTATAGCCTAGGAAACCCTTATCTGTTCTCTGGGGTGAGACGGGAAAGCTTGTTCTGACCAGTCCTTTTCGCCTATGTCCAGGAGCTCAGCTGATAAATACTCTAAATGCCCTTTTCTCACAAGGTCGTTCTAATGCTACTCTTTTGATATTAAAACTCTGAATTTTGCCAGGCACGCCTTTAATCCCAGCACTCGGGAGGCAGAGGCAGGCAGATCTTTGTGAGTTCGAGGCCAGCCTGGTCGACAGAGTGAGATCCAGGAAAGGTGCAAAGCTACACAGAGAAACCCTGTCTTGGAAAAAAAAAAAAAAAAAAAAACTCTGATTTTTGACACTGTAAAGCAGAAATAAGTTCCTTCTCTACATTGCTGTCAGAACATCCTGATATTTCCTAGTGCAATGGAAGCTTCTGAAGACAGTTTTTCATGAGAAGAATGCACACATGCATACACGCACATGCACGTGCACACACACACAATGATTGGCTATATTTTCCTGCCTACCTCCCTGCTACTGGACACTAAGGGTAAATGACTAAAACATGAGCTAAGATAGTCAAAGCCTTACTAGGAAAATATGGAATCATCAACCTGTGTTTTCTTCTTGTTGAATCCACATCACGCCTTCCATTTACCACCCCATACTAAAAGGACTAGCCATTGCTCTGGATGATACACTTGAACTACCTCAATGAAGAGAGAAGACAGAATTCCATCAGTTCCCATGTACATTTTCCTAACTAGTGGGAGAATCCATAGGGTCAGTAACTAGGGAACTTTTGATTTGTAAGAACCTAGGCAGAGCAAGAAAAGATGATGAAGTGCAACGGAGAAGCCACTGAGCACACAGAGAGATGCTATCTGTAGGGTAGAATCCAGATCTGCAGGGCCAAGATGGGTTCAAATAGTCTTTCCTAACAGAGAAAATAACTGTAACATGACTGTTGGTCTAGAATCTAGAGCCTAGGTTCTAGGTGATGTTTCCACTATCCCAAAGAATGAAGAAGCTAAATTTTTACAGAGAAGATTGTACATTACATTTCTACAGCATGCCTGATACGTGGTTCGAACCCATTACTCACACTAACAGTTACTTCTCATTCCTTCCCTCAACTTAACAAGGGAAACCCATGGTGTGGTCACTCACCTTCTTTTCTGTGTGGATGATCTCTTCCTTTTTGCACCATAGTGCCTTATTCTCCACAGACAGCCACACCCTTTCATACCATGTGCTTACCAGCACTCTGACCCATGCCTAGACACTTGCCAGGCTCCCTGTTCTTCACACAGGATTGAAACGCCACCTCTTCAGACACTTTCCTCGACCACCAAGAGGACCCATGCCTATGTTTGCCTCCATATGCCTCTCAGCAATGAGTGTTTCCTTCATAGACTTACTATGTTCGTCAACTCTCTATATTTGAGGTGACCAACTTATAAAAAGAAAAAGATTTGTCTTGACTCAGTTTAGAAGGTTCCAGTCTATAATCAATGGGGCCCATTGCTTCTGGTCCTAGGATAAAGTAGCAATGTTATTGGAGTATATGGCACAGCAGAAGTGTGCACCTAAGTCAGGAAGCGAGAAAGAGAAAGAGGAAGAAAATGAGGCTTCATATCCCCTTCAAGCGCACTCCCCCGATGACTGAAAACCTGCCAGACATCACAGTCTCTTAAAGGTCCTACCTCCTGTCAACGCCACCATGCTGGGGACCTGTCTCTAACACACGAGCCTTCCAGGGACATTCGGGATCCCAATCACGGCATCTCTCTGTCTTTAGTTTGGGGTTTTGTTGTTGTCCCTCCCTCGGTATACAAAATTCATGAAGGTAAATGCTATTGTCACTCCTGTTTCATCTTCTATTTCCAGGGACTAGCCCAGTGCCTGGCGCTCCTAAGTGTCTGTCAGATGAAGAAATGAATGAACCCCAGGTCACTGCCAAAGTCACTTCTTCGGTGGAGAAAGAAGAGAGAAGTGTTCTCTGCTGATGTGGGTAACGCCTCACAACATCTGTTTACAGTACCCGAGGGAGCCTTTTGCTTTAACAAGCTCAAGAATTTACATTTCCAAGAAACACATGTGGTTACTAGTGACATTAAACTAGTCGTGAGCAACCTTTTCTGGTTGAGAGCCAACTCAGGAAAAACACAAATGTTTATGATCAGCATTTTAAAATTTAATGTGGAAATATCTTTAGTGAATCCTCTGGGGTGGGAGGAATAGTGTGGAGTTTTACCATTGAGATGATGTGCTTTGCTGATCAGATAAATATTAATGAGCAAACAAACATTATTTTTAAGCCTCTAAAATGTGAATATGAACAGCAATCCATAGATAATTGTGATATAATAAAAACATGTCTTTTGTGTTTGTCTCTAGTTCCTGCCACAGAACTTGGAAAATCTTTGGAGTTTCCTGAGTGATAAGGGTGACAAGAGCAGCCTCTGTGATTCATAGCAAGCCCCTTTCGATCGCTCTACAGTGACTACAGCTGTCTGGACTCTAGGACGGATACTGGTTGTCAAAGGAACCAACCATGTGATTAGGAGGCTGAAGATTTTAATGCCAGACATCTGGAAAGGGAAAAAGGATAGGAGGTTGGCTCAGTCATAGATGGCAGTGACTTAATCACACAGACATGAGATCTCCATAAGAACATCCACAGGAAGGAATTCAGGAGCTGATGAGTCCGTGATTGTATGGAGATGCTTAGAGGCTAGTCAACCTGCACAGACATGGATGGTCTGCAGCCTTCCTTACTCTTTTCCTGTGTCTCTACTTTACCTGTTCCTGACTGGTACCCTGTACAACAGTTGTCCTCAACGCCTTCTAAAGCTGCGACCCTTTAATACAGTTCCTCATGGTGTGGAGACCCCCCACCATAAAATGATTTTCACTGCTACTTTATAACAGTAATGTTGCTACTGTTGTGAACCATAATGCAAATATCTGTGTTTTCCAATGTCCAGTGATCATTGAACCCCAAAAGGGTCATGACCTACGAGTTGAGAACCACTGCTCTACAACAAACCAGAAGTAGCAACTACATTGCTTCACTAGGTTCTGTGAATTTATTTCTGAACGTGAAGAGTGTTGTGGGAAACTCTTCAGTGTGTAGAGGCCAGACGGAAGTACCATTGACTGCTCTACACCCAGCACCTGAAGTAGGAGCAGTCAGGTGGGACTGAGCCTTTGATTTGCGGGATCTGATACTTAAAGCTAGAATCTGTGGGCAAATAATGCCAGAATCGAATTGGATTGTGGGACTCCCACCTGGCCTCTGAAGGTTGAAGAGTTATTGGGGAAAAAAAAATGTTGCACATTTGAAGTCTGCAGTTAGTGTATATCAGATTTTTAAGTCACAGCTGTCAAAGTAACCCAAGTGCTCACATGTTATCTATTTTGGTTACAGAATAACTATACTATAACTTTTAATCCTTTTTGCATTATTAAAAGCTATATACTATATAAATATATAGAATGTATGTGGAAATTTTAAAACCATAAATATACATACAACAGGATACATAACACTTCTACAGATAGAGGAACATGCTGAAAAGATACTGAAGAGTCTCAAACACTTCAAATTAACTCTTTCTTGAATAACACTGAAACCCTATGATCCACATTGAACAGATGGGAAAACCAAGCCTTAATATGAGCCGATGAGTCCAGTGTGGCATGGCCCCTGGAATGTGTCCATTTCACTAACATCTCTGCTACCTTCCATGCCCGGCTCTGAGGGAAAGTTTTAGGGATAAGAAGACAAAGAAGATATGCTCCCCAAAACATATGCATCCCCTCCTTAGCCTGGGCCTCAGTCTCCTTTCACTGTGACAGACTCACTGCTCTGTCAGACACCGCAGAAAGACTGTAGCCATCACCAATCTCCTGGGGCTCTTCTCTCCACCAGCTTCCTGCTTCCCTGTCCCGGCCCTTGAACTCACCTCCCATTCCTCAAGAACAAGACCCTGTGGGATGGTAGCTATGCCTGAGGTATAAGGCCATTTGGGGGAGGCTGGGTCCTTGTGAAACTCACGAGGGTGTTAGAATAGGTTTGTTCACAGACAGGAGCAAGCAGACCAAATCTGGAGGGTAGAGTGTACGACTCCCTCAGATCAGAATGAAAACTGTGTGTCATAGCATCTAGCTCAGGTCACTGAGACTGCAGGATAGAAGCAGAACTGCATTAAGGATGTGTCTTAAGAACGACAGGGATGGGAGCCGGAGAGAGGGCTCAGCGGTTGAGAACACTGGCTGCTCTTTCAGAGGTCCTGAGTTCAATTCCCAGCAACCACATGGTGGCTCAAAACCGTCTATAATGGGATCCAATGCCCTCCTCTGGCGAGCAGAACATGTAGACAAAACATTTACATACATAAATAAATTTTTAAAAAGGAAAGAAAAGAATGACAGGGATTTACGCAAGAGAAACAGTGCTCATGGCAGGACTCACATCACCTGAGAGCCTCCAGAGGCACAGAACAGGGACTTACTAGCAATGAGCTGAGGCAGCAGCTTATTAACCAAGAATGAAGCAAGAGCCAAGTTACTAGGACTGACGCACGTGGATTCAGTGTGCTAGCCACACTGCTGGCTTATTAGTCATTGGTTGCCCTCTTAGAAAAACTTCAACTTCCTGTACCTCAAAACAAGATTCTTTCAAGAATCTAGGGTAAGGCAAAAACTAGAAATAGTGGGGCATAAACCTCAGACAAATATCCACTGATAGGGCTGGAGAGATGGCTCAGAGGTTAAGAGCACCGACTATTCTTCCAGAGGTCCTGAGTTCAATTCCCAGTACCCACATGGTGGCTCACAACCATCTGTAATGAGATCTGGCTCCCTCTTCTGTGTACATAATAAATAAATCTTTAAAAAAAAAATCCACTGATAGTCAATTATGTGTCAGTCATGATGCGGTAGGGGCTGTGTATGGCTGACTGGTACAGCAGGCAGCTTTCCTTGTAGAGCTTCACATGCAGGAAGCATGCCAACAAAACTATGACATGATGTACCAGGTGCCGAGAAGGGATGGAAGCGATCAAAGAGACTTTGCACTTTATCAAGATGAAAAGATGCAACCATATTCATCAATGGAAAGGAGCCCACAAGAGGCAAAGACAGTACATACAAGGGGGGGCGGGGGTGGGAATGCAAGACAGAGACCTCAGAATTGAAGATTCCAGGGGTAGAAAGCCTTCTAACCAAGGGTAGCATTGTGGTTAGTAGTGGGAGATACAGCTGCACCTCAGCCACTGATATGTAAGAAAGCTATGCTTTGAGAAGGACAACCGGTTGACCTGCACTGTCTGATGGAAGAGCTGGTGCAAGGATTTGAGACTCTACCCTTCTCCCAGCCCAGTGGACTTGGGGCAAATCACTTAATATCTTTTAGCCTTGGGTTGGTTGCTTCCTGCTGGGACCTCATCTGGACAGAATTTGGTTCCTCATAATCCTTGATTCTTGGCACACTCTCACTGTTAGTCCATCATATGGCACAGATTCACTCCCATCATTGCGTATAAATTATCGCTTTTGAGCTGTTATGTAATACCCCATTATGTGAATGTAGACATGGATCTCTGATCTGTGTCAGAGTTGGCAAGATGGATCAGTGAAGAAAGGAGAAACTGTTAACTAAATAGAACTGTAAAATAAAATAATTGTCCATGTGCTGTAAGATAAAAGAGAATCTACTAAATGATTCCACATGTAAAAATCTACTCCAGATGAATAAAAGTCTTATGTGTCACAGTCCCAATTTTGGGACTCCACAGACATTCCACAAGCCGACTTGAAGTGGATGTAATGCCTCAGGAACCCAGCTTACCCCAGCAGAATGACTGTGACCCCAATGCTGAAGCCCACTCAGTGCCTAATACTGAAACAGGATGATATTACAGCAAAGGGAACAGTGGCTAACGCTCCTTAAAAACTGGGAGCTCGGGGCATGCTGGGAGATCAGCACCACACAATTCCTGTGACCCACATCCCTATTCCACATTTAGGTCCATGATGCTGGCAGAGCTAGCAATGAATGCAGTGGCTCCCATTGCCTCTTGGCCCCATGCTCACACTACGGAGCAGCTTAGAAAAACCCCTCAGCTTCAGCCTGCGTCCCACCTTCACAGTACATTTAGATACCCAGGGCTGTCAGGACCCAGTGGCTGTTGCAGAGGGGGCACTGTGGTCCCACCACCGCTACTTTTCCTCGAGTGCCTGGGCCCATGCTAGTGCCTGCTCAGAGCAAGTGAGATGCCGGAAGACTTGCCTGAAGCAGTAAGAGTCAACATCCACAGACTCTTAGAAAACCCACACCACCCAACTGGGACCACCATTTCCATCATAAGACTAGCATATAGTGAGCACTCCCACCCACAGCTGTTCACGCCATGCCCGCCATTCTCCACCCCTGCCTACTCCCTAGAGATAGCGTCTTCAGCTGTGCTGAGGCCTAAAGCCATTAATCACAGCCTCAGAAGCTATAAAGGGATTATACTTTAGTGCCCTGCTAGAACTAAAATCAACATTACCCACCAAACCAATACCCTAAAACACACTTTCAAGATAAAGTTGCTTGCTGTCTCAGTTAGGGTTTCTATTGCTGCAACAAAACACCATGGCCAAAAAGCAAGTTGGGGAAGAAAGTTTGTTCAGCTTACATTTCCACATCGCTGTTCATCACCAAAGTAAGTCAGGGCAGGAACCTGGAGGCAGGAGCTCATGCAGAGGCCGTGGAGGAGTGCTGCTTACTAGCTTGCTTCCCGTGGCTTGCTCAACCTGCTTTGAACCCAGGACCACCATCCCAGGGATGGCATCACCCACAATGCACTGGGCCCTCCCCTATTGATCACAAATTGATAAAATGCCTTACAGCTGGATCTCATGGAGGCATTTCCTCAGCTGAAGCTCCTTCCTCTCTGATGACTCTAGCTTGTATCACATTGACACACAAAACCAGCCAGTATAGTTACTATGAGGTTCACCCCATAAAAGTGATAGAAATCATTGATCCATAGGGTGCACAAATCTCAAAGTAGGGGCACAAGAAATACATACATACATACACACACACACACACACACACACACACACACACACACACACATATAAACATAATACAGTCAAAAGAACATAATAATTTGAAAAATAGATCCCATTGAAAATTATATCTACAAAATGCCTGATAAAATATTGTAAAGAGGGCTGGAGAGATGGCTCAGAGGTTGAGAGCACTAGCTGTTCTTCCAGAGGTCCTGAGTTCAATTCCCAGCAACCACATGGTGGCTCACAACCATCCGTAATGAGATCTGGTGCCCTCTTCTGGCCTGCAGGCATACATGCAGATAGAATGCTGCATACATAATAAATAAATAAATCTTTTAAAAAAATATTGTAAAGAATAACAAAAAAATCTCAATGAGCTACAAGAAACAGGTCGATAATTGAAACAAAACAATGAATGATACAAATTCAGTAAGAAGATATAAATCATAAAAAAGAATCAAACATAAACCTTGAAATGAAAAGTTTAATAAGATACATAAAAAAATACAGTCAAAAGAACAGTCAATATCTAGATAAAGAAGGAAGAGAATCTAAACTTGAAGATATGTATTCTGAAATATCCCACTTGGGAAAGAGAAAGTTAAGTGTAGGAGAGGGAAGGAGGGAGGGAGGAAGGAAAGAAAGGAGAGGAGAGGGGAGGGGAAAGAAAGAGGAAGTGAGAAGACAGTCTTAGTTGGGGTTTCCATTGCTGTGAAGAAACACCACAACCATGGCAACTCTTATAAAGGAAAACATTTAATTGGGGCTGACTTCCAGTTTCAGAGGTTTAGTCCATTATCACAGTGGGAAGCATGGCAGCGTTGCAGCCAGGTATAGCACTGAAAGAGCTGAAAGTTCTGCATCTGGATTGGCAGACAGCAGGAAGTAAATGTCAAACTAGACCTGGCTTGAGCATTTGAGACCTCAAAGCCCCATCTCAGTGACACGTCTCCTCCAACAAGGCCACATCTCCTAATAGCGCCACTCCCGTGAGCCTAAGGAGACCATTTTTATTCAATCCACCACAGAGACAGAAGTAAAACAAAGATAACTACCAAAATAAAAACCTGACAAGTCTCACTAAAAGAATAGATACACAAAAGAGTAATACAAAAAAATCAAGCAATATCAACACAGTAAATCACCACAAAGATTAATGAGAGGGAGAAAAAACAGAGAAGACAAAAAATTAGAAGAAATGTAATAAAATCCCAGAATAAGCCTTTACCTGTCAGTAATAACCACAAATGTAAACAAACTACAATATCTAATTAAAAGATTAAGACTGCTTAAAAGGATAATAGAATAGACCCAACAATACACTGCCTATAAGAAACTCACTGGTAATGGTGTCCACAGACTAAAAATAAAAAGATGGGAAAAGTTATTCCATGCAAATGAAAAGCAGAAGTGAGCACCAGTGAGACAGACAAGCATAAGAACAGCTTAGCAGCCTAGGACTCCACTTGACTTGAGCTATACTCACATTCCTTTTCTAACAACGCACTTTAGCAACCTGGCACCCAACACACTTGCAAGTACACTGTTCCAAACCATGCAATAGATGGCTCCTCCCTTAGCAACCCTTTGGCAACTCACCTATTTGTGGTTACTTTCCATTCATAGATGCCACGGAACTATTGGGGACCTAAAAGTAGGGGTCCCATCCAGACTCAATGAGTTCTTACTACACACGTAATAAGGCAACTTGTGTCCTCTAAGTAAAGGTTTCTGAGAAAGAAAAAAAAAAAAAAACCCTTAATCACCTCATGCTTCTGCATGCTTATCTTTAAAATCAGATACATCATGGGAAAGGACAAGTATGTCAAATCAAAACTCATAAGGCCCCCAGCCTATCAATCAAAACAGAACTATCATACTACTTAGTAAGCAACTCCTACTCCTACTCCTCCTCCTCCTCCTCCTGGACCCCACAAAAGAAAGCCCCAAACAATAACTAAGGTTCCCAGGCACTCTAGCTCAGGAAGCTGCTGCTCTCTTGGAGCTTTTCCTATACTGTCTCTTTACATAAAATTCTTGCGGCTTTGCCTTTTGGGTGTGCTTTTTCAATTGATGGAATAAGCCATGGAAGGCTTAAAAATATCTAGTCCAGTCTAGGACCATCACCAACACCATGATTGAGTTGGGTTTACCTATGGAAGATAAAATAAGCCAGACATAAGAAGAGAAGAACCTGTGTTCTCTCTCACATTCGAAATCCAGGGAGGTTTTTTGTTTTGTTTTGTTTTGTTGTTGCTGTTGTATTTTGGTATATGGAATCAATCCAATAACTTCCAGAACATTCTTTTCTCCTCCTGGAAATGTGATGCATAGAGTGGGTGTTGGTACAGTAGGAAGGATCAGGAGACAAATTTGCATTTTCTACTTCCAGCTCTCTCCTTCCCTCATTAACTATGAGGATCTAGACCAGTCACTCAAGAACTCTGAGTGTCTATTGTCACTTGCCAAGTCAGATTATCATTTGCCTTCATAACTTTAGAGGTATTGTAATATAAAGTTTCCAGACTGCATGAAAAGACGTAACACAGGGCCAGTGAGGTGGCTCAGCAGGTAAAGGCACTTGTCACCACACCTGACGACTTGAGTTCCAGCCCAGCAATCCACATAGTAGAAAGAGAGAACTGACTCCCAAGTTATCTTCTGACCTCTGTACTCATCGACATATACACACACACACACACACACACACACACACACACGCACGCATGCATACACACACACATGTACATGCACACACACTCTCACAGAGACACAAACATACACACATACACACACTCTCACACAGACACACAAACATAAACACATGTACACACACGAAATAAATAAATATTTTTAAAAGGTATTAGTTTTGGTCACTGAATAGAAAAATCAAGCTGACATTAAACTAGAAGTTTCCTCCCAGCTTAACTTTCATAATTCTAGAAGGTACTATAGAGGCTGCAAAGGAAGAAAACTGATCGATTGTCTTACACAGATATGGAACCTATGAGCTATAGTAATTACCTGCCTGGAAAGATATGCCCGCTAGTACAACAATGGCATGAATATTATAAGAGCAACCAATTGCTTTCTGGTTGGATTTGAGGCCTATTCCACAGGAGGGAACTCATGCCGGGTATGGTAAACTTTGTCAAGAGCCTGTGGCTGGGAAGGTCATAGGTCCTAGGGGTAATCGAATGTAGTCATTTTGCTAAATGGACATGCTATCAAACTGTTTTCTAGATCCGTATACCCATAGATCAGTGCTGCTCTCAGGCTTCACCAGAGAGGCTTATTCTTGCAGTGGGTGCCAGTTAATGCAGATGCACACAACTGGTCCACGTGGTGACACTAAGTGACTGTTGAGTGCTCAGTCCTAAACGGAACGACTATATCAAACCCATGCCCAAGGTTCAGGGAACACTGCAGAAGACGGTATGAAAAAAAAAATGTAAGAGCCAAATGAGGAGGAGGGAGCTCTGCCAAATAATGTCTTCTAGACATTGCATGACAATTGCATTCATGAACTAAGAGCAAGGATGGTTAGCTGAACAAGACCTATACAACACTGAGCCCATCAACATTTCACCATGCATGGGGGAGGGACTCACGAGGCTCCACCCCTCCTGAGGGACTACAGACAGTTAACTCTGGATAGGGAAAAGGGAATCAGTTTCTTCTGTAGTAAAGCCACTGATAAGTTACCCATGTGCCAGTAAATAAGCCCCGCCCGTGTCTATGCAAGCAACCCAAATTAGACTCAATATAGGTCAAAGAGAGAGAAATCGAAGTGGGTGTCAGGATTGTTGGGAATAAGAATCAGTGGGAAGAGGGAGGAGGGTGAGGGATGGTATGGTGGGGTGTGAAAATTACCAAAATTCATTATACACATTGCCATCTTTTTAATTTGTGTTTAAAACGCCTCAATGGCTTGGAAACCTTAACAGGGTAGACGGACGCGGAATAGACAGCCCTTTGCACAATCCCATAGTGCCCGCTCACCAGTGTGGAGGTGCCTGGGCTACCTGCCAGGTGCGAAAAGCGAAGCTAAATTCAGTAGCTGTGCCCTCTGAGGGTCGCAGTCCAGTGGAGGGGATCATCAGTGAGTACACTATCCCACCGCACAGTCAAACGTGGGGGGACCCAGAGGAGCAAGGGAAACTGCCATTGCCTGATGGTGTCAGATTGGCTCTCCACCTCTTCTCCACCCCAGTGAAGAGAGGCGAGGCAAACAGGCTGCCTCTTACCCAGGTGCCCCGAGCTGCTTTTTTTAGCCCATCTCATCTTCTCCTGGTTTTGTTCAATTTTCTGCAAGCTTTTCTATTGAGTTCACTTATCTCCCTTTATCCCTCGGAACCATCTCAGTAATTCCATTGACTGGCAGGGACAGTCCCGTCAGAGCAGGGTCAGTGCAGCACTGAAACCCCCTCCTAAGCCCTCCAACCTGGTCAGCCCCGCTGCCTGCCTTTTTAGGTTAGCCGGGGCTTTCCACATCCATACCTTCCTAGTTTAACTTTTCTTTAATTGCTAGGTATAGGCTTTCTTATCTCAATTACATGTGAGGCTGCACTTCACAGAATCAAAGGGAGCATGAACTATTTGAGGGTTGTTTTCTTCGTTTGTGTGTGTTTGCTTGTTTTGAGACAGGGGCTGGCTTTGTAGCTCAGACTAGCCTCAAGCTGTCAATCCGCCTGCCTCAGTTTCCCAACTGCCAGGATGCTACCACACCTGGCTCTGATCTGGTTTTGAAATTAGTTGAGATTCCCTAAGAGGAACCTATTTCAGCTTTAGTCCCACATCAAAGCCAAGCCAAGTTCAACCCTATGCAAATAAGAGAATGAAAACTAACTGAGCAGAGGGTCACCATGGGAAAGGTGCTGAGCTTGGGGCCAAGGAACTGGGCAGGAAGCCATGGAGTCTTAGACACATCATCTAACTTTTCTGACTCCCAATCCTCATGTCTCATCACCTTCCTCATGACTTAGAAATCAAACTCATGAATTGCTATAAACATGGCCTTATAAACTGTTAAAACTGCTCAGTAAGTAAATACTCACATCAAACATGGAGATACTGGCACAAGGTACCCTTCTAATAAATACACCAGCTCCATGGAAGCAGGGCCTGGGTCAACTCTTGCTCCTTATGTATCTCAGTGCTCGGTGATGATGAAGGAAAGACAGACAAATAAAACCATCCATGAAGGATGAAATGCAAGGTCTTTACATATTTGTGAAGCTTATTGCTTGCCAATAGGAACAAAAATGCTACCTTAGATTCCACTGTGTTTTTTCTCCATGTTTACACCTCTGACTCAGATCCGATCTGTGTGAGGTGTGGAAAAGCTGATCTAGCTCTGTTGTAGATTAACAGCAAAAGTCTTGACCCTGAGTGTCCTCTTGGAGACCAGGGTGAAAATGCCGATCTCACAATAGTGATGATACCTTTCATTTTCTCAATGCTTTGTAGTTAACTAAGCATAAACCAAACTACCTCACCCTGGTCTTCAAAACATCATGTAGGTATGACAAATCATTCCCAGTTTCTAGAAGAAGATATGGACTCAAAGAATATAGAAACTCAGACCTACTAAGACCTGGAAGTGGCAGGGCTGGAATGCAGATTTTGTTCTTGACCCCTTAACACATTCAGCCACTGGTGAAGACCATAATGGAGATGATGTTCCTTTACTGAACTGAGAGCCCATAGCCACCAAGACCACTATGATTTCCTCTTTACCTTGCTGGAGTTCCTGTTATTCTGACCACCCTGAGTGTGGAGTAGAGCATTTCCTGGGACAACCAAGGCCACAGAACCTTCTTGGAGGAGGATACACAGCAGACAAAGTAGAATAATTTAAGGTCATATGAAAGAAAATTGGGGAATAATAAGGAGAGAGAGGTTTAAGTGGGGAGAGAGATAGGCAGGGAAATACAAAGAATGATTCTTCCCCTAAAAGCCACGGGTTACCAAATAAAAATCCCATTGCCAAGGATGGAGTTCTCCCCCTCAAGAATGCCCAGCTGTTGGAAGGAAAAAGTCACCAACAGTCTTATCCGGTGTGAACCCTATGAACCACAATAATGACCGGTGTGACAAGAACTGCCCATGAGTGTAATAGTGGCACA